>CABFOW010000287.1:267007-298435 GCA_902141385.1 Timema californicum
CCAAATATAAACGTACTAATTGAAAGTGTTAAGACGTGGATTCAAGGACCTTGGTCATCGGACTAAATGAAGTTTCGAGTGGTTTTTTTATAAACATAATATTCGTGTATTCGCAAATAAATACTATTTTTATAACCTCATTCAAAAGTAAATTAAAATGTTAAATTTTTACAAGGCTATAACTTGTTTTAATGTTACATGTTCAATACATTTAAATTCATTAATTGTCAATAATTTCGCAATATTAATTTACACATCTTTGTTAATAATTACCAGTAATTTATAAATCGCATCAATTTAAATTTTTTTTATCACAGTTACCTAGGCAAAATTCCGTGAAAAAAAAGAATGGCTATTCCTGCGAACAAATTTAAATAGTTGACAAATCTTACGTAAACAAGAGGGTGAGGGGGATCAGGCATTTGCTTATTGTTGCTTACAAGAGAGGGAGGCGTTTAAATGGCCAAAAAGCTGCTTACGTAATACTTGAATGCCCCTAAGTGTGATAGACTGCTTTAGCTTCCAATGTACCCGAGAAGAAAACGTCGTCATGGCTGTTTGACATATTGAACCCTAACACCAGTATTATGAGTGTACAAAAGAATCTTAAATGTTTTTAACAAGTTTTTTTGTCTGAATGGTCTACAAGGCGTCACTTTCACATTTGAATGGACTGAAGATAACGGGGAGATCGAGGCCCATATCCCGATCCTGGGGGGTAATTTTACTAATATGGTTTTTCCCTCTCGCTTCATTCAAATGCGGATACATTTCCTATTAATTCTAGCTTACTCATCCCTAACACATACGCTAGTAGACATACGTATAACTCGAGCGGGTAGTAAGGCGTGGTGCTAAAAGCAAAATAAAAACATTGTTAGGACCTTATTTAATATTTTCACTGTCATAGAAAAAAAGCTTTTAACGTATTTATGGAGGTTTGTTGACTTTTTTTGAAAACTCTTCTGTTGATATAATCAGTCGAATCAGTTGAAATATAATTAGTAAAAAAAACACAGTAAGGCCTCAATGGCATAAACTCCCAATCTAGCCATACCGACCGAGCTGCAAAGATAGTGTGCTAACTTGTGCGGAGAGAGGGTGTCATGTAGTCAGCACAACAAGCTCTCCGGTCATCAATCGCAGTTTTATAGACTGGAGCCGCTACTTCTTTACTTAAGTAACTCCTCATTTGTCCTCACGAGGCTGAGTTGACCTCGTTCTAGACCCACTGCTTCACAGAGCCTTTTGTAAGGGCTGGGGATCGAATCCGGAACCTCTGGACCTGTAGTCAGGAACTCTGACCACTAGACCGCAGTGGCGGTAAAAGTACAATAAAATCATCAAATCCCTCTTAAAGTAGCTTTAAGTGTTGCATAATTGGGGTTGCAGCTTTGGCGTTATGAGTTTGATAAAATTCCTTAATGATCCTTAACATTAAGGAGGGGTAAAACTAAATATAGTATTAATAATTTCGGGAGAGGCGGGGAATTTAACCCCCAGAATACTCCCCTTGTCACCTCAGTATGATCCTCAAGGGTTTGTCGAATGTTGCACCATAAGCATGATTTGTTTTCCCAGGTTGTTGCAGCCTTGTGCGGTCTGGCCCTGGCTGATCAAGAATTACTGGCTCCCCCACATCCCGCCCCCACTACCACCGCGGCCGCTTCCGCCCCCCTGCAACCCTCTGCCGCCACCGGTAGCAGTCCTGTTTATTCCGGTCAGGCGCCCAGCTACTAGTGAGTGAACTTCTTGAACTTCCTTGGCTTGGCTCTAACAAAATATACCGGAGAGCAAGACTGACCAGGATACAACCAAGGAGGTTTTAAACTGGAGATATATTTAAACCAGAGTAGGATCAAGGGGGCTATAAAGTGGAATTTAAACCAAGGTAGGACCAAGGAAGTTATAAACTGGAAATACTAATATAAAACGTAGGACCAAGGAGGTTATAAACTGGAGATACAAATATAAACCAGGGTAGGACCGAGGTTTTAAACTGCAGAGACAATTTTAAGCCAGGGTAGGACCAAGGTTGTTATAAACTGGAGATACAAATATAAACCAGGGTAGAACCAAGGAGGTTTTAAACTGCAGAGACAAATATAAACCAGGGTAGAACCAAGGAGGTTTTAAACTGCAGAGACAAATGTAAACCAGGGTGGAACCAAGGAGGTTATAAACTGAAGATTCAAATGTAAACCAGGGTAGGACCAAGGAGGTTATAAATTGGAATTTAAACCAGGGTAGGACCAAGTAGGTTATAAATTAGAGATATAATTAACCAGGGTAAGTCCAAGGGGGTTTTAAACTGCAGGGACAAATTTAAACCAGGGCAGGACCAAGGTTATAAACTGGAGATACTAATATCAAATAAATGTTAGGCTCCTCTAGTCTGGACTTCAGTGATGATGTCAGGGTTAAAATCCTAACTAGGTGGTGCTTTCTTTAAAGGGTTTTCCACTATCCGCCACACAAATGTATGTATATTTACCATTTATTTTATATACCTTACTTCTAAATTCTATTTGCTGTCGATAAAGGTGGGTAGTAAGGCAGGGTGAAGATAAAATTTCTAGTCTACTTTCTTCTAATATTTACTACTTATTGGGTTTTTTTCTTCCCAAGTTTTAAAAATTTGCATTTTATTTTTGTAATTTGCAGCTACCCATACCCCAGCTACGTAGCCTACGCCCAACCAGCATCCTCCTACTACATACCTGGCACCCCTGTCTACACTTACGCATCTGCTGTCCCTGTGTATTCTAATGCTCACAAACCAGCCAGCGCTTCAACTTATAACCGGACACCGTCTAGTTCTTCAGCATACAACAGCGCTCCACCAGTAGGTTCCTCTGTTTACTACGGCAACTGGCAGTAGAGGGCAGCACCATAGTTTCAAACGAGGATGTAAAAAACACATAAATTATTTAATTTTACAAATTTATACACCTCACATAAGGTGCGAAGTGTTCCGATGAATATGCCGCCCAACCAAAAATAAAATTAATATCCCCAAATTTTTGGCTGCTAATGAAGTACTATTTTTGCAATGAATCAAGGCTATGTAGATAAACTTAGAGGTGAATGTTAATTTGCCAGAAGAGGTACCCCCTCCGCCTCAAAAATCTGTATTTCAACTTTTTTAAGACGTAAGAATCCTTATTTCCATCTTGAGACCAGATTTATGGTACATTATTGAAACGAATTTAAGTGTGTGAAAATAGAGGAAGGAATTCAACTTACAGTCAAGGGATGGTAAAAAAATGTCCGGAGATTCTTTATTACTAGGTTAAAGTTGGGTGATTCATTCTAGATGGCTAGTATCCTTACATGATGGAAAAAATAAAAATTTCTCAGAAATAGCAATGGCTTAAATTTAAACATATGTACATGTCAAAGTATGTAAACAAAATTATTAAATAATGTACGAGAATATGTCATCCAAACAATTATTTACCCATCAATTCTGTTTGTCAGGTTACACTAAATGAGAGACATGTCAAATGGAGGGACAGCAAAGAATAAATTACAGCTCTCCATTAACTAAATAGAATACAGCTAAAACAATAATTAGTATAGTGCACCACACACACTTTCTTTTACCTTAAAATAGACAGTTACTATAAACTCAAAAGATTTGTGAAATGAAATATTATACATGGTTTCAAAAACACTCCAGCAAAGAGCATAACCATCAATTTCACCTTTTTAAAGATTTGAATAGAAAAATATAAATTTTCTTATAGCCCAGGAACTATTTGTTTTATAAACATATATATTTTAAATAAAAAAATTCAATTTTTAATAGTACTACAACTTTATAACCAAGTTATTTCTTATCTGGATATTAGCGGGGATGATTAAAATTGGAAATTTTCATTAATGTCAACTACCCTATTAGTCATTTTCATGAGAAAACATTTAATCTCAAAATAGTTTAAGCAAATTTGTTAAAAAAAACTACATCTCTTTTCGCTCTTTAATAACCTACCCTTAATTTTAGGGTTATCTGTTGTTAGCAGTAATCTCTAAATTACCCTCTTCAATTTGTGATCATATAGTTAGTCTTTTAAACGTTCACTTCTAAACATATTTCCTTTATTAAAATTTCTTACAACATTAAATATATATTATACAGTTCAAAGAATTGACAAAATTAATTAATTGGCACCAATGTAAAAAAGTAAGGCAAGGTAGAAGAGATGACATGAGTCGAGAGGTCTATTTTGGTAGTTTATAACTAAAATAAATATAATTATTGCTTTGATAAAAGTTTTTGGTTCAATAATTTTATATATCTAGTAATCTAGACATTTTCTCGAATAGCTGTCATAAGCAATTGCAGCATCTGAGAATAATTCTGAGAATAACGTTTTACTCTTAATTTAAAAAGGTTATGCTTACAAATGTTGCAATACTTATGAGTTATGACAGATGTTCATGAAGTTTAGATTACTAGATTTAAAATATTAGAATAAAAATACCTACTCAAGTAGTGGTTTTATTATTCAAGGAAAAAAAATCTATAGACCCAGCCCAAAATGTGTATTTGTGGTTAATACCTTGTACGTCACTAAGTATAGTTTGTTCTAAAAAAGATTATCTAAACAACACACAAGAAAATCACCAAAACCAAAGAATGTAATAGCCACAAAATTATTTATTAAATTAATTGTATAATTTAAAACAATCAACAAAGTACAGCAAAAGCTTTCATTAATTTCCTTTTATAATTATAAATTATTATGAGGGCAGATAACTTTTCACTTCAAAATGACTCAAGTCACACATGTTTCGTTAAAGCTTGTAACCTTCTCACCATAAACTCCTAGTTTTTAAATGGAACTGGAAACAAATTGAACAATGATGAGTAATAGATTAAAATATAAAATAAATTAGCCATAAAAAATTAACTTTTTGTATTATCCATAGTATTAGTAGAGTTTGACCAATATACAAATTTACATACAAATTATCTCACTTTTTAATAACTTAAGTATTAGCAATTGCTCAAAGTTTTAAGTGGCAAGCAACAATATTTCATAAACATAAGCCATTTTTACATACAAATTTATAAAATAACATATTATGGTTATCACGAGAGCTTAAAACATGTGCAATTCATATTATTATTTTATATAAAAATAATCTAGCAGATTGATTATTATTCTACAACCAAGAAATGGTTTAATTCGATTTAATTTGTAAATCACACTAGGAGTGAATTCCAATCAACGCAGTAACACGAGCCTGATACAATATGTTTGTTCCAATGGGTATGTCAGTACACCATCATATTATTTTGTGTGTGATATAATTAGAGCACCGTACTAACTTGTAAGGTGGAGTGTGGAGGAAAGAGATGACTGGGCCAAGGTGAAGGGAGAGAGATGGTAGAAGGAAAGGGGGCAATGGAGAGGCTTATGTTCCAAATATACCCAGCCAGTGGTTGGACAATGTTCATGATGATGATGACTAACTCATTTCAATGTCTGAACACTCCTGCCCAGTTTGGAGGGCAGTTTTTACCAATATGGCAGTTAATGATGCACGGGAACTTTTTGGAATCAACCAACAAAAGTAAAGATGAGGCTATATTTAACATGTAAAGTTAATAGGCCGAAGATAAAATACCCCATTGAAGTTGTCTAACAAAGGTAATGGTATATTAAAAAATCAATAAACAGGCAAAAACCGTATCCAAGTGACCCTGATCTACCTCTGGCCATGCTGCCATAGTCCAGTTGGTGTTTTACTCTCTTCTGATGAAGAAAGGGACTGATGTACCTGAACATTATATACATATTTTTTATGGATAGAACTACAACTGTAATGTTAGCTTCTACCATTATGATCGGTGATCCCACAATAATTTCAAAATATCCAGTAGTGTGTATGTGTGTGTGTGTGTGTGCAGCGAAAACACAATTTTTTTTTCTATGTTTTATTTTAGATTAACATTTAATCTTGAATTGCTGTTGTGTATCCCATCACTGACATTTTGGCGCTCACTCTTGTCACAAATCGTATTGGTGATTGGAATTCAACATTAAACTGGTGATTCACTAAACACAAAGTTATAGCTTATTAGCCAAAGTGGATTGGCACAATAAATAGCTCTTTCCTGAAATGATAAGATGGTTGTCGAGAGAGAAGCCAAACTACTAGCTTATCTTAAGTTTCACATGTACATAACAATATATTTATTTTGTTACATTTGATTTGAGAATAGATAAATAAAATAAAGCCTATACATCTTTGAAATAGTAAATTACTTTCACAAATCAATTCTAAATGTATTAGTTTTAAATGTTGAAACTCAACTTATATACATCTACCCAGATCTTGCAGGAGAATGTGAATTCATATTATATTCTTATTAACAATATGTTCATTACTTTCCAACCATAGCTTTTTTTGTTTTTGTTTTAACTAGTATGATTTTTAGAAGCGAAATATTCCCAGCTTAGAAAAGTAAACAGAAACTATTTTTTTCCTAAGCAATCTTAGTTGACTTACGAAGCCCAAGCTTCCAATTCCTTCAGCATTTCGTCGTCTTCTTCGGCCCGGGCTCCTGTGAAAAATGAAAATAATGAAAATTAATTGAATCCTAATAAAAACAATGTTATTAAATAAAAAAATATGAAGTTGTAACAAATGAAGAAAAAACAAGAAGTTTTCATCCTTCAATAGCTAAGTGTTTGTATGTGTGTGTGTGTGTGTGTGACAGTGTGTGTGTGTGTGACAGTGAGTGTGTGACAGTGAGTATGCGAGTGAGAGTGTGTGTGTATTTGTTTTGGAATTGAGACCAATAAAATATTATATTAATGTTTAAATTAGTAGATTAATATTATGAAATTATCAGGTAGGCCTATTTATGTCAATTCAAAATATGGACCCAAGTTATCAGAACTTTTTTTCCTAAAAAAAAAGTCATATTTCATCGAACCAGAATCCAAGGCCGATTTAAAGTTTGGATTAATAATTTTGAAGCTTGGCAAAGACCTAAAGAAACACAAACTAGTGTTAGTTGCCATGTAAATGAAAGAGCCTTGCAGTCATTGTTCCTTACTTGGCTTGGCTACCGGTTTGTTTCTCGCTGCGACCGGCTCTGCTGAAGGCACCACAGGAAGTGTGTCTGGGGTAGGGGTCGTTACTCCTAGAAGTTGATTATCCAGCTCCTCCTGCTCCAGTGCTTCCAGCTCTGCTTCCAACTCCTCCTGGAAAATTACCATAATGTCAAGTGCATGGCAATTAAAGGTCATATTGGAACTAAGGAGTGATACCAGAGAAGTAATTTGCTTCTCTCACACTGTGCAAATAATAATTCTTACCCTCCTCGGTCACATAGTCAGCTAACATGCTAGTTCTATGTTGAGCTAGACTAGTGAGGACAAGGCGATCAAGGTTTGAATCTCGGTCAGGTTAACTGGGAGGTGGATTTTTCCTTAGTGGTTTTCCACTCACCCGCCACACAAATGTGGGTTCACTTCCTCTAAAGTTAACCTTTCCAATTCTTAACCCATTAGTGTAATTAGTCTTTGAGCGTACAGCCCAAAAGGGTAGTAAGACGCGATGCTAAATAAATAATTCTTGCCTGCAAAACCAATAAAATAGACATAACTTAAATGTTATTTTCATTTTGATAATTATTTTCTAATTTTGAAAATAATTGATATAGGTAGGCCTGCTGATAAACTACCTTCTTAGAATCTAATTAGTCTTATAAATGAAATGTTCAGAGAATGATTATTGGATTAAAAATAAGTTTATTGATTTAAAGGTTTGGATGTACTGATTATTGATTTCTTTGTTTCATTTGTCATATTTAGGATTCTTATGAAGAGCAAAAGATTTATTTATCGAGGGGATATTTTATTTTTATGTCATTTTTTTTTACTTATTTCAAAGATTTTATTATTATTTTTAAGCTAAACTAACTAAAAATGTCACATTTTCAAAACTACACAAGTTCATATACTAGGTCTAAATGATTCTAGATAAGACTCACTTTGGTGGTTGAATGGACTAAATTAAGGCGTCACTCTCACAAGAGATTGTACTGCAGATGATGGGGAAATCAGGATTTAAATCACAGTAATTTTTAAACACCACATATTATTATCCGTTTGGGTTATTCGCTTAATTAGGTTAAGCTAATGGGTTATGAATTGGGAAGGTTGAATTTAGAGGAAGTGAACCCAAATTTATGTGAAGGGAGAGTGGAAAAACATTTTAGGGAAAACCCCCTTCAGTTCATACAACTAAGATTTAAACCTTGGTCTCCCTGTCCTTGGCAGTCTAGCTCAACGCGAAACCAGCACGTTAGCTAACAACCCTAAAGAGGAGGGTCAGACGTGTGTTCTGAGTGGGTTTTTTTTTCTAAAAAGGGTTTTCCACTCTTACTTTAAATTCAACCTCCTTTATTCTTAAACATATTAGTTTATTAATAGGCCCAGATATGCATATAGCCCAAACGAGTAGTAAGACACTGTGTGTAAAACATTTACAAGAAAGTATAGGCTATAAACTGTTTACAAAACTGTATATGTGTATAGCAAAAATAAAACTTCACCTCATCAACATCTCCGCCAAAAGCCACAGGATTCGAGATCGCATCAGATATTTCCTTGGCGACGTCTTGTTGTTCAGCAATATCGTCCATCATGTCATGAACTTGATCAACATCCCTAGAAGCAAAATATATATTAAACATATATTCCGTCCCCGATAAGTTTTTACTTGGATGACAGTTTGAAAATCATATGTTTAGGTTTTGGGTTGCCAACACTTGTAAAAGATTACAGTTTTGTTATAAATGTAAAGTTCTTTAATTAGCTGTTATATATTACATTTAAAATAATGTAAACTTAAGTTTTCTCATACTATTTAATTTTTTTAAATAATTTCTTTCTGTCCAACTCGAAACAATATTTTAAACATAATTAAAAGTACTTATTTTTCATTTTCGAACGTTACTGATTTTGTGTAATTGAGTGAATACATCAATACCTTTTAATTCAGGCATCATATTTACTTGGAAAAGAGAAAATTGGTGTCATTTTTTTTACATACAATACATGATTTTATGATTATTTTATCATATTTTCAAATATTTATCCGAATAAAGTATTTTCATCAATTGCGTGTCCGCATCAATGTAAAAAACTTGTTTACCGTTATGTTCAATCTATGGTTTAAATTCGTCAGTCGCCATTTTGAGGCTATGTTCGTAAGTTTTTGTGAAAGTGGTAATATTTTTTTAAGGGGAATAAAACTATAAATAAACTTTGTGTCCGACCTCAAATAAATATATAAACAATATTGGCCTAAATTACTGTGGTTAACTATCACATTAATATAGCACCATGTGTTTTCATTACAGTCATCCAAAGTGATAGATGTCGGCTATTGGCGTAGTGATATATTAGGGATTACTTCTAGTAACATTTCAAGCTGTCATTCAAGTAAACTTAGCCCGTGAATGCCTTATACCATGCTTCTTGTTCACAAACGTAACTTTTATGATGACCATCAATGTTTACTCACATATGCTGATGAGCCGATTTTAATGCATCTGCGGCATTCTTCATTGTCGTCAAGACAGCTGTGTTCGTGTTGGCACCTTCCAAAGCTTCGCGTTGCATTTCAATTGTTGAAAGTGTGCCATCGATTTGTTGCAGTTGCTTTTCATACCGCTTCTTCCTTTTCAAAGCTTGGATAGCAGCTGCAATATTTAATATTAGCAATGAGTTAAATGGTTGGATTATTAGTGAACCGTAAATACTTCTCTATATTACGTCTATTAGTTCAAGTGTCCTTGAATGAATTCACGGTTAGTTAGGTTTTTTTTGAACCACAGTTTACTACCCATTCAGATTAATGCATTTTAATTATGTTGAATCAAACATTGATTTGTTTGTAGGTTCCAGAAAGATAGCAACATAAAAAGGTCTAAAGGAAGAACAATACCTTAAACTCTATCTGCTCATGATTGGATATCATTAAGTGAATGACTCACACAAAATTATTATAACCAACTAGGCCTCCAATGTTGAGATTTGAGACGAGGAAATAAGCTTATTTGACTCAGCTTACCCCTCTTATTTTTTGTTCCATGTTTCTTTGCTGTGCCTATTTCTTGTTCAATCTTCGTTTCTAGAAATTCTTGTTTCTTTATTAGCATTTCCTCAGTTTCCCGTAATTTCTGGATGGCCTCTCCTGTAGTTGGTGGTGTGTCAGTCTTTTTACCACCAAACAAATTACTAAAAAAACTCATTTTTAAAACTTAATGCTTCAATATTAATAATTATACAAGAATAAACTAATTTGGACAAACACGATCAAACTTAAATCAATTCTTAAACTTGAGTGACATTGAATACAAGCTTAATGTAGTGGTTGAAAACCAATATGTCAGCGAAAGAAAATAATTCGAGTCAGAGTCAGAGATACTCTAACAAAGAAGAAAGAAATATATCAGACTTTTCTCTTTCTGACAAAAATGTTACAGGGATGCTGTGGTGTTAATATAGTGAACTATACAAAGACCTTTCCAAAATGGCCCCAAAACAGAGTTCTACAGTTTTGCCCTCTACAAGCTAGAGTTGGTAAAGAATTTCAACAATAATGTTAAGGCTAGGTTTAGATTCGTGCTTAGTGCATAGCCCATAATATGTATCTAAAATGGATTTATATTAATGTGAACCATAATATTTTTTTAAGAGGATAATCCAAGATGGCGGATCGGCGTGGTTCTTCTATCTGTGGCGTGTGTAAAAATTATTTTAAACCTAACGAGGAAAGTGTTTTCTGTGATGGAAAATGTGCAAAGTGGTACCACAAAACCTGCGCTAAAGTAGGCAAAAGAAAATTTATCTTTTTGGTAAATAATAAAGACACTAAATGGTTCTGTGAGAGTTGTGAAAAGGATGCTGCAGCTGCAACAACCAACAAAGGTGTTTCAACAATGGATTCTGAAGATTGTAATCCTCAAATCACAAAACCAGACTTGGGTGGAAAAAACATTTACTCAATCGGTGACGTGATGCAGGAGCTAGGAAGAATGAGCTGCCAGCTCAACGAAATAAATCACAACAATAAAGTTTTTGCCGATTCAATTTTGAAAATAGAGAATAGTGTGGGTCAGGTCAAACTTGATAACGAGACTGTTAAAAAAGAAGTGCGTGTGCTTGCGGAGCGAAATGAAGAGATTGACCAGTATATGAGACTCAATAATGTCCTGATTGATGGGATCCCAAAACTGGAAAAAGAAAATGTGAGAGATATAGTGCTTAAGATCGGTGAAAAAATAGGTGTAAACATAACAGAAAATGACATTGATATTGCTCACCGGCTCCCACAATGGAAAGCGGGAAAACCGCCGACGATAATTGTAAAGTTTGTTAGGCGAACAATTAAGGAAGATTTCATGAGAGAGAAGGCTAAGTTGAGGAACACTAACTCAGTTTCCTTTGTGAATGCACCGGCTCATAACATCTATCTGAATGAGCATCTAACAGCTAGTAACAGAAAGAAGTTTGCCGAAGCAAGAAAACAAAGGGATGATGGTAAATTTTCATTTGTCTGGGTCAAGAATGGTCGTATTTATATACGAGAAGAGGAAGGGAAACCAGCTGTTTTGTACAATGAAGAAAAAAAGTGGGAAGTAAATAGAAATGAGAACGCAAACGGTTTTATGGTGTTTAAAAAAAGACGTTAATGGTTGTTTTTAAATTGACCGAGCATAGTGTATTTTTTGCAAATGTTTTTATGGAGTGTTTGTTATTTTCGGTTTATAAGAAAATTTTCTTTTTTTACTACACTTTTTATGTGTTCTACTTGTGGTTTTGTCTCATCCGGCCCTGGGTATGTACCTTTGTGTTTTACTGTTGTTTTCTTTGGTTTAGTCTAAGAAACTGTCTTATTGGTAAATGTGGCTGTCTATTTCTCAATGATTATTTTATACTCAGGGATAAGTTCTCTCTGTTTTTTACTAATAGGGTAATAGTAGGCTTATTAGGTTTGATAAGCAACATGTATTTCTACAAACAAATTAGTATGGGCCCTTTTGATTCTTTTAGTGTTTTAAATTATCACAACAATGATAAAAAATGAGATAATGTTAGATAATTTGACTCAATTTGTTAATTGTTTTCCCCAGCCAAAACTAAATATATTTTACTTAAACATCAGAAGTCTTACAAATAAGTTGGATGAACTACAGGTGATAATAAGTACTCTGCCTTTACAACCGGATTTAATTATACTTACAGAAACGTGGCTTAAATCGTATGAAACTAACTTTTATAATATTAATGGATATACAGGAACCTTTGCCTGTAGGAATGACAGGCAGGGTGGGGGTGTGTGTATATATACTGCAAATAACCTGAACTTCAATGTTATGGAAATGGATGAGAGTAGTTTTTACTTTCTAAGAATTGAAATAGACTCATTAAGCCCACCCCTACAGATCAGTGTTATATATAGGCCTCCAAATATCCCTCTTAATAACTTTCTAGCATATTTTGAAAACATTCTAAACAATTTGGCAGGGAAAAAATGCATAATCATAGGGGACACAAACATTAATACAATGAATGATACAATATTTAATAATCTGCTAAACAGCTATGGCTTTGAAATTTGCAATGAGCTAGCAACTAGAATAACTAACAACAATGAAAGTACATTGGACCAAATTATTTCAAATGTAGATGGCCAGGCTCTGTGGGTTTCAAACATTAACAATAGTTTAAGTGATCACAACATTCTAATAGTGGAATTAGAATCAAATTATATCACGGCGGAGAGGAAAAATGACACTGAAAATCAACGTGTAATTGATTACAATATCTTAGAACTTAAGCTTAATGAATCTCTGGGACAAATTAACACCAGCACAAATACAAATATATTTTTTGAGGAACTCATGACGATAGTGCAAAATGCTTTGTTATTTGCTGAAAGAAGGGAAGGTCAAATAATTACAAATAGTGTTCGCTATTCGCCTAGGTGTGGTTGGGCGAACAGTGAGCTGTTGGAAATGATTAAATTACGTGACAAAACATATAAACTTGTTAAATTTAACCCAGAAAATACAAACTATAAGAGTGATTATATTTTAGCTAGGAATAATGTAACAACACTTAAGAGAAGGTTGATGAAAAATTATTTTACAAGAAGGTTTATAAGCAGTAGTAATAATCCTAAACAATTGTGGCAGGAGATAAATAAGTCTCTTAATAAAAACTGTAAGGTTAATAATAAAATATCAAAATTGAAATTTATGAACAAGGAATATAATACAACTCCTGAAATGGCAGATATTTTAAATCTTTTTTTTATAAATGTAGGACACAATCTTGCAATGAATATTCCTGTATATCCTGATGATAAGTGGACATATTACACTACCACTATAGACGGCTCATTTGCAATTTTCCCAACAGATGTAATGGAAGTAAAAAATATGATAAGAGATCTTAGTAACTCAAAAAGTCTACCTTTTGATAAATGTTCTAATAAACTATTAAAACATTGCTCAATTTTTTTTGCAGAGTATATATCTGTTCTATTTAATAAATCTATAACAAAAGGACAATTTCCGGAACAGCTGAAAATATCAAAAATTATTCCCGTATATAAGGGCGGCACTTCGAAATGTGATCCATCAAACTACAGGCCTATCTCACTTATATCCTCCATATCAAAGATATTAGAAAAAATAATGAAAGTTAGACTACTTAAGTTTTTAGACAAAATAAATTTTTTCAAACATCCCCAATATGGATTTAGGGGGAAATCTGATACACTAGTGGCGGCTTTTGAATTGATTGACAAAATACAAAATACATTGGATGACAATACTAAGCTATCTGGAGCTTTATTTATTGATTTAAAAAAGGCATTTGACACTGTCAACCATGAAATTCTATTATATAAGCTGTCAAAAATAGGAATAAGAGGAGTAGCTCTTGAGTGGTTTAAGAGCTATATTACTAACAGAAATCAATACACTTACATAAACAATCACGAAAGCACTGTACGTGGTGTCACGTGTGGGGTCCCTCAAGGTTCGGTAATTGGACCTTTACTTTTTCTTATTTATGTTAACGACATTTTCCAGGTAAATTTTCAAGGCCATTTACAACTATATGCAGATGATACAAGTTTATTTTATATTGGACCAAATTTTAAAACTATAGCAGAGGATATTCAAACAGACCTGAAACTGTTATACCATTGGTTAAGAGTCAATAAACTGTCGCTAAATCTTGAAAAGTCTAACTATATTATTTTTACTAGACCGGGAAACAAAGATAGAAAGAGTATAGATAATTACCAGATAAGCTTTGGGAATAACGTTCTGAAACAAGTAAGGAAAGCAAAATATCTCGGTCTGACCATTGACAGCTCACTATCCTGGAGCTCACATATAAACCATGTCACAAAAAAAATTAGGGGTCCAGTTGGGGTGCTCAAAAAACTCTCCTATAAATTCACTCCAAACGTGTTAAAGCCCATCTACTTTGCTCTGGTTAACTCGCACTTGTCCTACTTAAATGTAATCTGGGGTAATACTTTTAAAAGTAATTTAATACCACTAATAAGACTACAAAACACAGCACTAAAGAATATTTTTCAGCTGCCCAAAGGTGAAGAAGGCGACATTATGCTTAAAAGGTTGGGTATTTTGAAATTAACTGAAGCTATTTTTTTGGATACGGTTGTACTGGTATATAAACTTGAAAACAGCCTAACTATTAGTAACCTAAAAATTGGGGAACACAAAAAGGGGAATTACTCTACAAGAAGTAGAAATAATTATTTCCAGAAAAGAGTAAACACCACTACTTTTGGACTCTACTCAATAAAGATTAAGGGACTAAAATTTTTCAATAAAATACCACAAGAAATAAAGATGAAAAAACTTAATCTTTTTAAAAAAGAAGTTAAAAGATACATTCTGGAAAATAATGTTGGCCAGGTGATATGTGGGTGAAACGTTATTTGTAATTTTGTAGAAACTGATATTATAATGGGAGCAGAATGTGTATGTATCCTGTACTTTTTTTTTTTTTTCTATATTTTGTAAAGGTTTTGTTGTTGTTGTTGTTGTATACTTTTATGTTTAATTGCAGTTTTACTATTATTGGGCTGAATGCATCTAAAATAATGTGGCCGGATGAGGACAAATAATTTATACCCTGTAATAGACCTCACTTTCCTAAATGTATGTAGCTAGTTACTGAATGAACCACGCCTACATTAGGATGTTTATATGCATACGAGCCAATCTTGGCTCTTTTTGTAAACAACTTCTGAATAAATAAATAAATAAATAAATATGACAGTCAACAATTCCAATTAAAAAAAGTTTAAAACTAAACGTAGTGATTAAAGTCTTCTAATAATATAGTTTTTATTTATAGAAGTTAGCCTAACCTCTTTGTTCTACTAGACAAAGTGTTTATAAACTCACTTATTTATATGGGGTGAACCAGGAGTACCAGAGGTGAAGGGTATCGGGGAAATAAAATACATAAAGCAGACCAACTAGCAAAAAAGGATAACATCTGAAGAAAATAGACCAACTAATATAAGAGCCTAAACCAGTTTGGAAAACTAGAATAGATAAAAGAATAAAATAAAATTATTGAACAAAAATAAAGAGGGAAAAAGAACCTGTGCTACCACCAGGAAACAGGTGATTAAGATCCCAAGGAAAAACAAAAAGATAAAAGAAAATCACTATGAGCTGTGTGCTATGCATTAATATGAATCAAGCCTAAACTTGAAACACACTACTTCCAATAAACGAATTCACAACAGAAGCATAGCAACTAATATCACGTAGCTTACCGTGCACAAATCATAATAAAAATACAACTAGCAACTAGGAAGAGAAATGTTTAAGGTTTGATTCAAATCGATTGAATTTTTTCATAGAAGTTGATCGAATATCTTGGCTCTAGTAGATAAATAGTCTCTAAAATATTTATTTTAAGTGTTAACTCAAAAATAATCTTGTATATATTTGGATTAAGCCCTATGTAATATTCTTAGGCAATCAGATGAGAATAGTACATCAAATTGAATTATATGGCATTCACTTAAAAAGAGGATAAAAACACCACACCATCATCCAATTATTAAAATCCCGACACTACAAACTTTAGGTAGAGGATCTGGCAAGTAACCCATTCCTTTAAAAAGTCCGTTTTTCTTATTCCTTCAAAATAATTATATGTATGGGATTGTTGGACGCTTCCACGCACAACTTATGATGTAACACACGATATTGATATTTGATGACCCCGTGTTATAATTACTTCATGGTGGCCTCCCGCAAGCGAACTATACAGACCAAAAGCCCGCCGCATGTTGGTGAAGATAGTGTAATGTGGTCAGATAAACGAGCCCTTTGGCCTTTAATCTCAGTTTTATAGACTGGAGCCGATACTTATTTCTTCAAGTAACTCCTCGTGTGTTGATATAATCAGTCGGTTTTAAAAGTGAACGGTAAATGCCACAAATAAATGAAAAATGAAACTCTCCTTATGTCATCACGAGCTTGAGTTAACCCTTTTCCAGGCCCACTGTTTCACAGAATAATCTGTAAGCACCAAAGATCAAACCCGGGACCTCTGGATCTATAGCCATGAACTCTGACCACAAGATTACAGAGGAGGTCCCTGTGATATTATAGGTACATTATTTAATATAGTTAATGACACAATATTTCATAGGACTGATAAAATCCGGTGGTGTCCAAATACTATCTTGATTCCGCTCCCTGATTAAAATATATCCCCTATCTACTTTAGTGTTAGCGCGGTAATTTAGTCTAGTTTGGAAGTGACGAGGATATCGGGTTCAATTATCAACTGTGTGAATTAATGTTGTGCTTTCCTAAATGGTTGCCCACTCTTCCTCCCCGCAAATACAGGTATATTCTCATCCCTACCACATTAGAGTCGAGATTAACTAATATAAATGCGTTTAACCCAAAAGAGTAGTTTCCCTATATAAAAATTATGTAGCGCAATATAAAATCTCTAATCAAATGTGTCTTTGGGAACAAAATAGTTAATATTAGTTGTGAAATTATCCGTTTTATTTTGTGCCTTTCTTGTGTCGTATCCTAGGCTAAACTTAGGTAATAAGTTGGTTATATTCTTTAGTAACATTTATTGTACTAGAATACGTTGGTGGCCATTGTTTCATTAAAGAGTACTACACACTGTATTTGGATTTTCAACAACTGCAAAGGTGAATTCACAAGTATGCTGAAATTTGAAAGCAGTACAATAATTCAGCCCCACTTAGTGGTGCGGCTGTTCACACGCTCGCGGAAAGTTGTTGGGAATCTCTATTTACCCATGGCGCATTGAAACGAAAATATTACAATCGTGCAAGCTACTATATTTAAAATAAAATTAGATGTTTTACTTACTTCGTGGGTTTGATTTTATCATTGATAAAACACTTGGCTTTCAATAAATTGTCGTTTTTCATCATCACTTTTGAGATATACGCCATCTTGAGAATGAGCTGTTTTTATAAATAACGCATATTTGAAAGGTTGCGCATGTGCTGATCGGATCTTTTTTGACCGGTTTTCTGTAGAAGCACTGAAAAAGTTGAAATTATCTCTACTCAAGCAGTGTGGGGTACGCTGGCTAAGAGGACTAATTGTGATTGGATTAAAGCTGTCACGTGACCAAATCTCAGCACTGTTTGCGTTTCACAGCGACTGTGTGAATCCACACTAAGAAGAGTATTTAATATTAGACAGTTAGAGTATATTAAAGTACCATTTCATGGATTTCTAAACTCTGAGGTAAGTACAACAATAGCGACCAGTAGGGGAGTTGAACCCATTGCGTGGGGAGTGAAATAAGTTGAATAGCCTATAAATTACCTTGACGAGTGAATAGGCAATGGATAACCGATCCTGCCACATCCGGATCATTCCGTTTGATGAGGAAACGTGACGTGGGATTAGAGATGTGAGACGGTAAATGTTCTCTATATTTTTTCCGGAAAATTTCCCAAAACGAAAAATTTTCAATTATTATTTCCTGTTGATTAATTTCAACTGATTAAATGAATAATAATAATAGTAATAGTAACAATAATAATTATTAGTGGTAGTGATAATAGTAGTATTAGTAATAGTGGTAAGATATACCTGCTTCAGTGGCTGCATGGTCCAACGCACTACTCTCGCTTTAGACTAGACTGCTGATTACAGGGAGATCGGGGTTCAATTCGTCTGCACTGAGGGAGGTGTTGCCTAAATGGTTTTCCACTCACTTACTCTCCACACAAATGCTGGTGCAATTCCTGTAAATTCAACCTTCATTATCCCTAATACATTAGCGCCGTTAATACATAGGTGTATAGCCCAAATGGGCAGTAAGATGTGGTGCTAAAAAACTAGTAAATAAACAATGAATGCGAGCCTTAGAATACCCGTTATGTTCATAAATCATACTTCAATTTTTTATCATAAATAAGTTAACTAAAATAATTTTAAGTGTGGCCCAGTATTTGTCTTTTCCCCTATCCTCCGTGCTTCCTAACTAGCCCTCCCGCACTTGTGTTCCCACTTCCCCCTTCTTTTAACCCACTCGTCTCTTAACACACTATATTTTGAAGTACAATAGGCTCTAGGTGCCACCTGCACAATTTAACCCCTCCACCTCAAGCAACCACTGTAGGACATTTTACGATTCAAAATTTTCATCCCTACATGGGATGACTGGAGTGAGGTGCTAGAGGCACAATGTATGGCACAAAACACACCCGTTAGGAAGTAAATACATTTTTTGCTAGGAAACGTGGGATTTAAATCTTTAGGGTTAATATGAAACCTTTGTTTCCCAGAGGTACCCAATGAAAAAGAATATCAGGTTGTAGTGAAGTTAATAGCCGATCACCTTCAGCCACCCCCTTCGATCATCGTGGCACGATGTTGTTCCGGACAGCGTTTTCAGAATTTAGGAGAGTCTTGCAAAATATATGTGGATGAGTTGAAAAGCTTGGCACAGAACCGTAAATTGGAAAACCAGCTAAATGAACGTCTGAGAGACCAAGTGGTGGTTGAAATAAATTCGGAACTGATACGCAAAAGGGTGTTAGAGGAAAGAGAACTGCGGAAATAGCGTATGCCATAGAACAAGCAGCCGAGAGTGCAGTGTAGCTGAGCCGTGGTCACTTAAACAACACGGATATAAATAAAATTAATTTCCCTGGAAATATTAATAAACCTGCATATACAAATAATTTCAAGCCAAAGTGTCCATTTAGAAAATCTGCAGCAACTGTGGCGAGTTAGGTCACACGATAAACACATGTGAACAGAAGAAAGTCCCAAAAGTTCAAACCCATAAGGAAACTAAAACAGTTCAGGTGTCGAGTGATGATGAGGAGACCTGCCATTTATTTAAACAAGTGGGGAAATATAATGGTGCGATGGAAGATAAAGTGATGTATGTGAACGCAAACACTTCAAGTGATCGAGATGAAGATGATGCAAATGGATTGGTTAGGCCCACTCAAGAGAAACACCTTTAATAGGGGGAGGAAGCAGAAATGTGCACTACACAGAAAATAGGGATGGATGAGCTGTGGGAAGTAGTTGGGCAGTATAGAAATTTGATGTTTATCCGTTTCAGATGGTCACAGATCACAAGCCATTAATACATATTTTTCACCCAGTTAAGGGGGTTGAAGTGATTGCGAGTGACTGACTACGGATCTGGGCGTTATTCATGTCAAATTATCAATATGAAATTATATACAGACAAACAAAAGACAATTGCAATGCTGATGGGTTGTCATTGTATTGATGTTAGAGGAATGAGTCTTATATCAAAATAAAATTCAGTTCATGATCATCGTTTCTTACACTTATACTACCCATCTATTTCAATCATGAAAAAACTTTTACACAGAGTGAAAATATGTCAGCACTAAAAACCTCGTTATAGTTCTTTTAGTAGAAAACAATTTTCCAAAACAAACCAATTGGAATATAGGGATTTTAATAATATTCTCATGTCTTTGAAGGTATTTATAACAAATTATGAAAAAAACTACTGTGATTGTCCAAGTAGTTTAGGAGAAACGGTGAGTTATGTTTTGAGATTTTCGAGTATTTGATTGCAGTAAACATAATGACAGTCGGATTTACTCTGCAAGAACTTAAAAATGTGGCCGTCTTGCGCGCTCATGTCGTTAATTCAAATATTGACTGCACTTAGCATGGTGCCTATAGAGAGAACTTTTCATTACGAAAGCTTTGAGCATAGATAAGATTTGAGCCTTCCACCATAGCCGTTGTCAATCTCTCTTTCAATTAGATTTTGTTTTTAGGTTAGTTTTGGCTCTATATTTAAAAACCTGCTAAACGTATTGAGTTGAAAAATTAATTTCAACAGACTAGACCATAACAATCACAAATTTAAAAATAAAATTTGTATTTAAGTTTGAATTAAATAATTTTTTAGTGCTTTATTGATATATTTCTACCAATTTTAAAAATGCTTATATATTCACGAATGATTTCATCGCACATTGATTGGCACGTTTGGTTAAAGTAACCTTAATCTTGATTTTTACAGGTATGGATTTGGCCATTCATAGTGATGGAAAACCATTCAAGATCGTTAAACAGGTGTTTTACCCGAAGTTATCAAGAAAAGATGGGTAAAGTATTTTATGAGCTTGAGTTGTAACTTAATAGTATCAAGGATCCTTGTGAGGACCAGGGTTGTTATAATTTTGCCCCACTTCCCCCCCAAAAAACAACTGGGTTTTATAACAAAAACACTCAAAACTCGCCCAAAAAACCCATTTAGGCCTATTATATTTTGGATACAAATCAATTGTCTAATTTTTTAAAATGGTTAGTCAGTCTGTTGAAAACCTTTTGGTTTAAACCCAATAATAATAATACATTGATTTGTATATGGTGTTATACACAATATTTGAAATTACGAATTTTATACGGTAGACTAAAATATAAAATATGTTTTAATAGGTTGAACAAAATAATATGTTCAACTAGCAACTCACTTGGGATAATATCATTATAAGCTATCTACACTGTATTAATGCTAGGCTCTAGAAATAATACTTTGTCAAAAAAGCAAATGAGATAGCAAAAGTTCTTACCTTTTACCTTTAACTAAAGAAAGCAACAAATAAATTCTGCAACTGGCTTGCCATTAATTTGATGCATGGTCTCCCCTCACCCTCTCACGTCTTTAAATTCCTTCTAAACAAAGCTTTTTTT
The DNA here is from genome assembly GCA_902141385.1 of Timema californicum. Taxonomy (NCBI): domain Eukaryota; kingdom Metazoa; phylum Arthropoda; class Insecta; order Phasmatodea; family Timematidae; genus Timema; species Timema californicum. The sequence continues at coordinate 288,321 of CABFOW010000287.1, forward strand.
AAACCTGCTAGCTTATACAGTATTGATTTGAAGAATTACAGTGTTGCATGATTGTCTTTCTTTATTATGTCTCTTATTACTCCTTTCCTAACTATATTAAAATTAAAATATGTTTATCTGGATCTTGAATAATTAATGTATTTGAATTATTGGTTTAATCAGATAACATAGGCCTACATAATAGCTTTAATTAAACCACAAAAAACCAATAAAACAAAAAAACAAAACAATATAACCCTACATGCTTGATTTTTTTTCAACCCTGGTGAAGATCCTCACGTTAACGCCTTGACCCATTAAAACTTTACATATTCTTTTGAAACAAGACTCCAGCGGATTATATAGTGTCACTACATAACAGCAAACTTAGAAAGTTTAACACCATATTATTATTATTCCTCATGAAAGTTAATGAGTGTGATCTCAATTAAAACACACCACTTTAATTAATGGTTTTAATAACTATAATTTTTTTTTTACAATAACATACAATTATTGTACAATCTTCGTACAATGTCAATGGGAGGAAACTTACATTTTTATGCTCTTAGTAGAGGAAAAAAAAGAACAATAGGGCAGTGGTTAGTCAAACATTGCACCATGGCCGCGTAGGGATGTATTGCCAACAAATGGCTTCTGTCCTTAGTTCCAAGGATGTGGGAGATGTGCGTTAGCATCCTTGGTGACACTTTGAACATACACACACTCATCCATGTCCTTTCTGATGCAACTGATGAGGGTACATGGCGAGGAGATTATACATAAGTAGGTTAGTGAATTCGGGTGCAACCACGGCCCATTCATTGAAGAGTTTTGTATTTTCATTAATGTCAAATAACATAATAAGATAATTTAAACACATTAAATTGATGAGGTATTTTAATTTTTGTCGCAGGTTGATTATTCAAATTCATCACACCACTCCAGCGGGGAACGGTGACACACACAGAGTTCGCTTTGTTCATGTTGCGTTCAATGAGATTGGGGAGCAGCTTGCCGCCGCTGACCACAGGGGAAATATCTTCATAATTGACTTGAACAGCAACAAGTGAGTTGTCAACAAAAACAATGTGGATAGTACACTTTGTTAAAATGTTTAAAAACATGTTTTCTCTGTTAGATAACAATACAAAATACATTATTTCTATTAATTGACCCAACAAGAATATTTTTTTTAAATACCGTATCTTACTACCTGTTCATGTTATATGCATCTGTACTAATTACACTAATGAATTAAGAATTAAGGTTGAATTTAGAAGTAGTGTACTTACTTTTGTAGGACGGAGAGTGGAAAACTATTTAAGAAAAACCATCCCTAATACACTTGACCGGAATTCAAACCTCGACCTCTCTGTCATTGGCAGTCTAGTCTCTTGTGAGAGTGACACCTTAGACCATTTGGCCACTGAAGCAGGTAACAATAATAATTACATACTGATAATATTGATAATAATTGTTAGATTTTCCACTTTCTGTACACGTGTTGGAATATCGAAAAATCTCTTAAGTTGGCATGAGTAGTATTGTTAAAATAAACTGATTAGGGCCTATCTATTATTTCTTGTAAATATTTTTAATGAGAAGGAATGGAATGGGACCCTGAATCACAATGGCATGTCTACAAATACAATATTTTAGGATAAGATATTTTAAAGTGCAATCAATTAATTACTGAGGGAAAAATTAATTTATAATTGGTTTGTTCATAATTCTTCATTGTTGAATCAATAAAATGTATGTAAATGGAGTAATCCATTGTTTGTGTTATTTGTACTTTCTTCTTCTTTGTGTTTGATAAAGGCAACAATGCTGAAATATTATTTTATTTGTGTTAAAATGTGTGTGTGACTACTTCAACTATAGAAGACAGAAGAAAGGAAGAAGATGTCACCTTTGTGCATTGGACTCTTCCCACATTTTTCCTCTTTCCCTAGGTGGGCTTTCTTCATCAAATTTATTCTTAGTAGTTGATTTTTCCTTTTTCTTTAGTTTTATCAATTTCCTTTATTATAAAATAGATGTTATTATAGAATCTTCCTCAAGAAGTAGTAGTAATTAGACTGTTACCGTGTCTAATTACTACTACTTCCTGAGGAAGATGCTATAATAACATCCAAATATCGAAATGTGTGTAAATATGTGTTAGTGTTTTTAATTTTATTTGTGCTCTACCAATTTCCTAATATTATATCATTTTATTTATTACAAACTGTTTTTGACCAATGCACTTTATTTCATATATCATTGTTAAATTGTAATAATAATGAATTTAAATAATGTCAAGCTTTAAAGAAAAGCATGTTTATTCCATTTGAAAGAGGCATAGTCAGAATTATTTTAAGAAAAGCATTATTCATTTATAAAGATTTATTGATTTGTTCAATTGAGTACATAAGATATTTTGACATAAGGAATACGACACACAATTTTGGGTTTGGAGCTGTCGGATAAGGGTGCAGTAAATGATTTCAAAGTGGACTAACCAGAATTTTAATTTTCTAACCATGATCAACCTGCTTGTATAATTAATCTTATTATGATTTGAATAGGTCAGGCTGGCTGTAGTATTATTTATACGAGGTGTGGCTATTAAATAACCGGACTGATGCTGCTCCCAGCAAATTGTAAACATGCCAAAACATGTTTGAACATGACTGTGTCTGATGGTCCTTCCCCCACCCTGATCTCGCTAGACAAGCCAGTGAGTCGCTCAGTTTGACTGTAGCAGTTGATTGAATTAGTCTACGCACTAGTGGCGCATCAGAAAAATGCCAAGTGGTCAGACGGAGCAACGGGTTAACCTCAAGTTTCTTGTTCCGTGTTGAAAGAAGTCTACAGGAATGAATGTTTATCCTTCACACAAGTTTTTGAGTGGTTTAAACGGTTTAAAGAAGGGCGTGAAACGACCGAAGACAATCGGCGCCCAGGACGGCCCTCAACGTCAAAAACGGACGAAAACATTGAAAAAATTGGTTAATTAATCCGCGCTGATCGTTATATGAGCATCCGAGGGCTTGCTGAAATGATAGGAATCAACAAAGAAAGGGTTTGACAGATTTTGCATGAATCATTTAACAGGCGGAAGGTTTGCGCAAAAATGGTGCCGAAACTCCTCACTCCTGAGCAAAAGGAATCAAGACAAAACATTTGTACTGACATCCTAAACAACATCGCCACTGATCCAGATGGGTTAGACAAGGTGATTACTTGTGATGAATTGTGGTTTTTTACTTATGATCCCGAAACAGAGGCAATCCATGCATTGGAAGAGACCAAGCTCGCCAAGGCAAAAAAAAAGCCAGGATTAGCTAATCCAAATTCAAAGCAATGATGATTGTCTTTTTCGACATTCGTGGCATTGTCTACGTTCACTGGGTACCTGAGGGTCAGTCGGTCAATCAACATTTCTACATCGAGGTTCTGACGGCCCTACGTGAGCGTGTGAGAAGACAAATACCCGATTTGTAAGAGACCAAGTCCTGGATCCTTCGCCAAGACAATGCACCAGCCCATTCTGCCTTGTCTATGAAAGCGTTCCTCGCAAAATACGACATAACCATGTTGGAACATCCACCGTACTCGCCCGACCTTACCCCTGTGACTTTTTTCTATTTCCCAAGGTCAAGCCGGCGCTTAAGGGGACAAGATTTGAAAGTGTGGAAGCGGTTAAAGCAAAATCGACGGAGGTTCTCAACCAGCTGACAAGAGAACTTCCAACACTGCTTTAAACAATTGAAACATCGTATGGAGCGGTGTAGGGATCGCCAAGGGGAGTACATTGAAGGCGATAAAACTTCTGCTGTAATTGGTGACGAACAAAAAGTGTTATGACTTCAGTCCTGTTATTTAGTAGCCATATAGAGTTAAATTCTGAATGTATGTATACAAACAGACTTGCATTGGTGGTCAAGTGGCTTAAGATACCAAGGTTTCCATTCATTAGATCTGGACCAACACTTGCAAAAAATTATTCTTTGTATGGATTTATACGAAACAATGCCTACTGGCCTGAATTAAGCCCATCACGACCCGGCCCGTACCATTCAAAACTTTCCATGAATTCTCGGCCAGAATGTTTTGCTGGATGAGAGACGGATCGCACTGGTCATGTGATGTTACCGAGCCTGTGTTTGCAAGTGGCGTCTTCTATTTTTCCCAACAAGTCATTGAACTTGCAGGATGTCATGTGGAAATACTGGTGGACTTTTTCTTCACCATCACTAAGCCATTTATATAGCTTCCAACATTCGTCTTCGGTTTTCCGCTTTCTTAACGTTTCTTGAATCAAATAACACTTTTTTTTTAAAAATACAATGTTCTTTTTTGCCCAAAATAGTATCAAACATGGCCATTTATTTTATAGAGAAATTACTTAAAAGTCATAGTCCTAGTAACATATTTTTCAAGCCAACAACACATCTAGGTACAAAAGAAAACATTCTGATGAATGCTAACCGATTACTGACTGGCATAGCAGGCAATCTGGTTTCGATCACGTAGCACCTACAGAAAAATGCAAACAATACTTTCATAATCCTCTCTAATGGGCGTTGACTTTATCTTACATGTCTGTGGTGAGCCTCAGGTCCTGTTACTATCGGGTCTAGTAAGTGGAGACCTTAAGGCATCAAATAGACTGGGTCACTAGTGATGGAGAGGTAAAGCTTCAAGTCTCAGCTGAATATATTTATGATACATTTTACACATCCCCTTTTCATATAAATGCAGATGGTACTCTTAATTGTTCTATTATATTTAAATATTGAAGAATGCTTGTATCAAATCATAGGCTATTATATAAAAATAATATATATATAGAGGTTGACCCGCTTCAGGGTGTTGTGCCTCACTGTTCAGTCGGCCCTTGTATCTTTCCTTCGCACTTGCACCGGCCGCTCCAACCACCCTCCCTACTGCCTGGACTGGCCCTCAGTCCATGTTCTCTAAACCGTCCGTGACGCTTTCCCCACTATAGTCAGCACCAAAGAGAACTCCACTTCCTATTGGCTCGCTTGGCGGCCATTATCACTCACGTTTTCCCGAACCAATGGGAAGCTCCCTTTTATCTTATTGGACAAGGCCAGGCAGCAGCGGAGGGTATATAACACGGTGAATTCTAGAGCTGATTCAGTGGTGACCCACCCTGGCAAATCACCGTTACAAAAGAGCAAAATAAAGTGTAATTTTTTTTAAAGAGCAATTTTGTTGGGACTCCTTTCACCGTTCCTACCTCCCACCGTGACTCACGTTGCCAGGACTACTTCCTACCGCCCACCGCAACACCCGTGTTGCCGGGACTCCCTCCTTATACCCCTCGACTTTCACTATCAGCTGGTCCTCGTCATCGGCAGTTCCACGAGATGGTATACACCCGCCTCTCCGGCAAAGCCCACGGAAGCAAGACCCTGAAGAGCACATCCCCGGTCAAACAGTACTCCACCCGAGGGCCCCTCTCTTACCACCCCGACGGTCACACCCAAACCCCCAGACTCCACTTTGCCCCAACACCTTCAAAATTCCCCACCGCTGAGATAGCTATTTCCTCTCCTCATCTTCTCCTCTCACCAACCACCCAACCTCCACCTACCCCAATTTCCCCTTTAAGCCCTGATGGCTATCATTTGCAAGTCCTAGCCACCCCACAACCAGCATACGTTTTCTCCCCCATCTCCCTTCCTTACCCCCACCCACTAGACCCACGGGACCGGTGCCTAGCCACCAACGTCACCAGGAAGACTGCACTTCGAATGATGCAACCCGCTACACCCGAAGACGCGGTTGGGGATGATAGTTGGTCAAAAAGTCTAAGGCGCCACTTTCGCACATGGTGGGAAGAAATAAAGGTGAAACCGTGCACATGTTCTCCCACCCTTCCTTCTTGTCGTGATGTCAGCTTCAGGGGAGTCGGGTAGCTGAAGAAGGGACTACTTGAGGGAAACTAGGCAACTATACAACCTATTTAGTGTATTTAGTGTATTTGCATGGAGGGAGAGGGTAAAAACCATTTAGGAATAGACCCTCTTCCCACTCACGGGATTTGATAACTGAAGTGGGTATTATAATTATATTCATTAATTTTGTTAGGATTTTTGCGTAAGGTCCCACTATTTTATTAGCATTAATCAACCTGTATTTATAAAAAAACTAATGTGAGCCTCATCTTTTTACCTCTTCTGTAAGTCCACATATTTAAACTAATAAGGTAGGAACTGACTTGGAGGAAGGATGGATAACTATTTAGGAACAACAATGTAAGCAAACCATGTTGGTATTTGAACCCCAATCATCCTGTCATTGACAAACCAAACTAGATAAGAATGTTGATACTGAAGACTACATGTTCCCGACGATGCAGGTGGATGGATAATTTTTAATGCTTTTTTTTCTCATAAAAGTGGACAAAAATATCATATTTAACTCCAAATGTATGATTAAAGTGTAGCTTGTATTTTATTAATAGGACTTTTCTCTACTTTGTTGTTTTAATTCGATTATATTAATTTGTTGTTGTTTTTCTGCCATTGTTACAATTTGTATACTTTAGCTGTCAGTATTTTAAAATCTTGGACATGCAATATAATAATTCTTATTTCCAACAATGCATAGAATGACAAAAATGAGCTGATATGTTGTTGTCCACCACTAGACTCGGGGATTCAACTGTGTCCTGTCATTAATGTACCAAGTGATTTGATTGTTTAGTTTGACACGCATAGGTGATCACGTGGACTCATCAAGCTAATTTACTGTTTGCTAGTGATCGGGGAGGTCGGGATTCGATTCTCAGCCGAGTGTGATAAGGGTGAGTTTTCATAAATGGTTTTTTTCTCCCTTCATATTTAATTGAGGGTATATTTTCTTCTAAATTTTACATTTCTCATATCCATATTATTTTGTGTAAATAGATGCGTTTAGCCCAGATGGACATGGAGTGAAAATAAGAATGTAAAATTTCTGAATTAATATTTTTTATAATTTTTAAGAGTCTTGTTAAAATATTTAAAATAATTCAATATTTTTCCCTTAATTCATATCTATTTTTTTTATTTACAAAATTATGTCTTGTTTAAATTAGACTATTTCGTCTAAGCTAATTATAACATTTTCATCCATCCAAAATCTGTTCTGATCAATTTGCTGAAGAAGATTTCCAGAAGTCTTTGCAATGTCATATTTTACCACATTCTTCACAAAAATGCAGAAAGATAAAACCAGTTGGAAGAAATGAGTCATTAATCATTAGTAAACTGCCCATAAAGGAATTTTTATCCGAAAAACAAGTATACAGTGTATATTGTCAGGTAAACACTCTTTAAATATTCATTCTAAACAAAATCATTAAAGGTGATTTTTAAACAAATTTGAAATTTAAACATATCAATTTTCAGGGAATTACTCATAATTTATGAGCTAACATCTGGATAAAAATTCAGAGGTATAGGCATATTAAATATCAATTTCAAGTTTGAATAAAATTCATTAAATACTTTAGGATAAAGACCCAGGGATATACATAATTGTAAGCTACAATTTTTTATTTTTTTATTTGGGACATATTAAACACAAAGATTTATCAAAATTTCAAGGATGAAAATTTTCACTATTGCATAATTTCATATCTATATGAAAAAGAAAAAATAGTGATTTCCAATCAGAGATTTAAAAAAACTCAAGAGATAATAGATGTGGCCTTAATATTGCAGTTATAAAATAGGTGTTTATAATTGTTTGAAATATTTTAAATGTATTTTGCTTTTCTTAGTTACATATTATATTTTGTGTTTTTTATGTTGTAAATAATAGTAGTTTTTCTTGGGCTTTATTGGTTAAATAAAGTCAAGGATTTTATTTGAAATTCATAATTTAATTTAATATTGATTGGGTTATTGAAACAAATGCTCTTTAACGTGTGCATCATAATATTTTGATTAATAAAATATCAATCTACTGTTTTAATTTTCCTTCTTTGATGAGTTTAACGAGTTTGTTCACTTTGAATAGTAATATTAAAATATATGTAATTTCATTATTTCACACTCATATTATAATTGCTACAAATATTCTAAAAGATCTCTATATACTTCTTCATTATTATGTAGAGATATATATATATAAGGCATATCGTTGAAATTTAAGGTTTACTTGAGAACGTGCCATAGCATGCAATGCTCACAGTAAAGCGAGTCCCCATAAGCTGATGTCGTGCGCAGAAATGGACGGGTTATAGGGGTCGGACGGTTTCACCTTACTTCCTCCCACCACGACTTTCACAATAGACTAGAAGATCGAAGTTTAAATTCCGGTCATGTGAGAACTCAAGGTTTTTTTACCAAATATTTTTCCACTCTCCCTGCATTAAACTTTTAATTAAACCTTCCTCATCCCTAACACATCAGTGTAATTAATACATATGTATATAACTCGAGCAGGCAGTGAGATGTAATGACATTTTTTTTTTAAAAGAGGCTGGCATCAAGAAAATTTAGATTCACTCATTGAAAGGGTTTGTAGTTTTAACTTTCACTTACTTTATATTTTCTGAACCGACACTGGACAACTTACATTTGTACCTTGAGTCATATAAGCTACATTATTTTGATGAACGTTTTGAAGTACTTAAAATACAATATATACTATTTTAAATTATTTTTCACTGTATTCATTCTATTCATGTTTTTTTATTCTTAGATTTTGGCTCCTTCCAAATCTTGGAATCTGTACTGTTATCGCCTTTTCCCCACAAAAGAGCGCAGAGCTACTTCTAGGGACGGTTGATAGGGCTTTAAATTTCATCAACACAGGTATTGTTTTTTGAATTTATTTGAATTTATGAGTAGTGTGAAGCTTTGAAATGTCAAAGTCGAAACCCAAATCTCCTTTACTTCAACTTTTACAACTACAATAAACTTTGTATCTTTGAATAATTTCAAGGAAGAAGAAAATTTTGTATATAATGAATATTTGAAATATCTCACTAAATATGAAATATGACATATAATGATTTTAATAACAGTTACTAAACATTATTTTAACACAGGATAGAGATAAATTGACATCTATAGTGTAAACATTAATAATACTAGGGACGGGACCGTCAAAACCCTTAAATCCTTAAGGAGATTTTAGAATTCGAGAAAATTTTGAATTAAAAACCCAAATCCAAATTTTTATTTTTTCAATTTTTCAAGTGAAATTGGTTTTAGAGCTCTGATAACATTTATAAAAGACAAGTGGAGAGAGGAATAGCACGTATTTAGAGAACAGAGCTCTACAATAGATTTGATCTTTGCCCTACGGCAGCTGATGGAAAGAAGGTATGAATTTGGAAAGAACTCGATAATAGTTTTTATGGGTGTGGAGAAGGCATATGATAGAGTAGATAGAAATAAAGATTGGTAAGTGATGGAGGAAGCCTAAGTGGAAAAAGGAGTTGTTGTCAATTAGTTGTCAATATGGTGGGAGGACAGAGGCAGATGGAGGTATTTTACCAAAATGACCCACTCACAGGCTGGAAACAGTTTATGATGATTGATGAATGATCACTTTTCTCGGGGACAAATCGTCTCGAGATTGATTGTAAGTCCCAACCTCTTTGTCATATGTCCACAGAAACGGGTGATATAATGGGCAGCCTTGTAGGCCACACTCTCCCGGCCAAACAAGTGTCCTTCTCGTGCCAAGGCCGGTACTGTGTGACCGTATCCAGTGAGGAGGCAATAATTTGGGACTCGGAGTCACTCACTCAGGCGCATAAACTCACCATGCACACCAACGTGGCCATCAAACAGGTCAGCTTTGCTCCCAACTGTTGAAATTATGCGAGCAGTGAAAAAAAAATCGATAAAGAATTTGTCTTAAAGAGATTGTGCCACGGGCATGGTACCATATTGCTCTTGGAAAATTGCAAGCCTCTACAAATTCAAGAGTTTCAATTTTGAATTGTATCCAAATTCAACATTTAACAAAAAGATTTAAAATTGAATACAAATTCTAATTCTAAACTAAATTGTATTTATTTGTTTTTGAATATTGTTTGGCAAAAAAAAAAATTATAGTCCTAAAACTCTGTCCAAACAATAACTAGATCATTAATATTAAGTGAAATCTACACA
>CABFOW010000287.1:305504-331747 GCA_902141385.1 Timema californicum
ATGAGGAAGATGAAACAACTAATGTAGACGAAGCTGCAACCAAATATACATCATTTTCAGAAGTAGGCCTACTTGTGGAAGGTAATAATTCTTTTGCCGGTTCTGGCAGTTTACATCCAACTTTTTCAGAAGATATAAAGCTGGGCGGTTTTTGCTTACCTTGGAGTAGGGCAGAGGCTAGTTCCAAATGCTTCTTACCTTTTCCATGAATTTTCACTCCATTCAACCCACTGTGGCTTATATCAAATTTTGATTTACAAAATGTACAATAAACCTTATACTGGTCATCTTCAACAGGGCGCAACCACTTTGAGTATTTATTTTCTTCAACAGTCAGCCAAAACTCTTTTGAACGAACATTTACCAGACATCTTTTAACAGATTAGCCTGAACTTAACACATAAAATCTTTGAATGACCTCAAAAAAATTATGGATTTTTTTCGCAACACAGGATTAAAAATAGTTTAGGCCTAATATTTTATGTTCCCATAAGACAACGAAAATAATTTTAAAAATTGGTAAATTTCAACTGTTTTGATGAATGGTCTTTAAAATTAAATGAATTATGTCAAGGATCAAATATTAACACAAATAATATTATTTTATATTTTGTAAAAAATACGCCATATTTCACTGCGAAAACAATTGCTATTTGCTGCCAAAGTTAATTTGAAATTATAATATACATTTTACACCGCCTTCAAATTACAGTCAGATCAATGAAAGCGTAAAAAATTGATAACTGCCGCCAACATCTTGATCCAGATCCACTACACAGATGAACGCACAGTTTGTGTAGAAAATGTCCTGGTATTTTCCTGTATCATCTACAAAACCTGAATTCCAATTTATTCACTCGAAAACCATTATTTGTAGACACATACACGGCATAATGCACTCAGACACCCTACGAGACAAGTAGCACGCCACATTAAAATTTAATAAAAGATGGCGAACGTTAACTTTGTCGTTGGAATCACAAACAAAACAATCAGGCACCTTCAGACTTGCGCGTGCCATCACTTGTAGTTGATAGTGCTATCTTTGAAGCATTCATGTTGTTAGAGGAAAGTGCCCAAATTCGGACCCCTCCCCCTAAAGCGGACCCCCGGTCTTCTGGCTGTGCATTTGCCTGATCTCTACCGAGACCAAGCCTAACTATTAATTTAGGGTTCTACCACTCTGCAGCAAAGCGCGTGCGTCACCCGCTTCACTTGTTGCTTGACAATCCGCCATTACTTGTTTTCCTAGTGAACAAAGTTTTCTAAGTGTACCAGTTTTTTCCTCGTTTTTCCTGAATATTGGCAGGTAAGCCTTTTGACGTATATATAGTCTTAAATGGTAATGTTAAGGCTTGAGTTTTATTACATAACTGTTTCGTTTGGACGTTTGGTTAAAAATTTATTGGTTTTCAAAAACGTAGTATATGGTCGCGCAAACCGGACCCCTTTGAGTTGCCTAAACCGGACCCCCTATTTTTCATGCTCAAAGTCTCCTTTTATTTTCTTTCACCCTCTTATTCATTGCAAACTGTTGCAGATTGCATGATAATATTATGGGGAAGACTGATCAAAGAAAGTGGAGTACGTCTGACATGACAAAAGCAATTGACACAGTTAGAAAAAAGCAGATGGGTTGGAAGAAGGCCAGTAAACAGTTTAGTGTACCAAAAACGACGCTTATGAGGTTGTCTAACATCAAGTACGGAACACCTGAGGAAGCGGTAAAAACAAATAGAGGCAGGCCTACAATTTTGGGTAAAGATATTGAAGAAGAGCTGGTTCGGTATTGTCTTGCTATGGAGGCATCTTTTTTTGGGCTTACTCGTGCTGACTTGCGAAGAATAGCCGTACAACTGGCAGAGAGAAATAACATTGCACATCCTTTCAAGGATGAAATTGCTGGGAAAAAGTGGGTTAGTCTTTTCCTAAAAGCCACAAAACCAAACTGTTGGAAAGGAAGCCTACCGGAACATCCTATAGTAGGGCCCTTGGCTTTAGCAAAGAAAACACACAAGAATTCTTTTAGCTTTCTTGAAGATGTTTACGAAAAGGATAAATTCACTCCTGATAGAATTTACAATGTCGATGAGAGTGGTATTACTATTGTACAATCAATAGTACCAAAAGTAATTGGCTTTCAAGGTAAAAAACAAGTAGCTGCTTTGACATCAGGAGAATGCGGGGCTCTTATAACATTTGTTGCTTGCATGAACACAGCTGGTTCTTTTGTGCCTCCTTTAGTAATTTTCCCGAGCAAAAATATGAGTGAACAGTTAAAAAAGGGGGCTCCACCAGGAACAATTTTTGCAGCGCACCCTTCAGGTTGGATCCAAATCAACTCTTTCACGCAGTGGTTTCGACACTTCATCGAGTATTCCAGTCCTACAAAGGAAAAACCTGTGCTGTTACTCTTGGATGGTTACTACAGCCACACACAAAATATTGAATTGATCGACTAAACAAAACAATGTTACAATTGTTTCACTGCCACCTCACTGCTCTCACAAGTTACAACCCTTGGATAAGACTTTCATGGGACCTCTCAAAGTCTACTATAGCGAGGAAATCAGGCAGTGGTTAAGGCATAATGAACGTGCTCTCAGTGCTTTGATGTAATGGAGCTGTTCGGCAAAGCCTATATCAGATGCCAAACTGCTCAAATAGCAATTAACGGATTTGAAGTAACAGGCATTTACCCCTTGAACAAAAACCAGTTTTTAGATTCTGAATACATTGAAGAGGCCAACAAAGAGCAAGGTTCTCCTTTTTATGAATCTGTGTTAAAGAAAAGACAGCAAAAAATCATCTGACCCTCCCAGAGAACAGAGAAGAATGTGTTGAGGACGAACCACAAGTTATTGAGCTGGAGTTTGACCCAAATAAACCATCAACATCTTCAACAGCTCGGGGTGTTACTCTGTCCACAGTTTCTAGTAAACAACAGTTTCTTGAAGATTCTCAAGTTACCACGACTTCTAAAATCAGCCTTTTTGACATCACCCCCATTCCAAAATTCATAAGAGGAGTTCTAAAAGGGGACAAAAGGCCTGCAGCTCTACGGTCATTACATCTACGCCTTACAAAGCCAAATTGGTGGAAGCCAAACAAGCGAAAAAGCAACAAGGGATTCGTCGTGGTCGGGAACGTGGATCAGCACCTGCACTAGAGCCTTCATACGTTAAGAAAGGGAAAGAGCTAGTGAAAAAGCGCCTCAGTTTTGAAAGAAAAGTCGAAGAATCTAGCAGCGAATGTGGTGAAAGCGTGTCCTCCGGTACATCAGATTTAGACTTTCCTCCAGGAGTTTCCCCTTCCACAGACAATAATGTGAGGTGTACGTTTTGTGATGGAAAGTTTTCGGATGACACTAAAGGGGAACTTTGGGTCATGTATGTAATGTGTTCGCTGTGGGCCCTTGTCGAATGTGCAGGGACTGAAAAAAACACTTATATTTGCGACTTTTGTCGCCTGCCTACTTACTAATTCTAAAATGAATTGTAGAAATAATTAACTGTTATATTCTACTAATCACTAACATCTTTTTATGTATTAAAAAGTGTCATTGATGTATTACAAGTGTACTTTAAAATGCTATAATATTTTCTCTGATTTAGTCTCTTCTTATATACTTTTTAGTGTTATTCTGGTTTTTTGTATTAGGAGTCCGGTTTAGGCAACTTTTTTTCAAAATTTCCAAAGTGTAATGTTTTGGAAAAAAAACAACTTCCACAATTATTTTTATTTTTCGTGTAAATAAAATATATATAGTAAATAACATTATGAAGTATACATTACATGCTTTAAAAAATGACTTTTAACAATTTTCAATTAAAAAATAATCAAAAACAAAATGGGGGTCCAGATTTGAGCACTATCCTCTACGATGTGTGGGAAAATCAAACTAAAATTATTTTCGTGACTTTATGACCAAAATATTAAAAATTCGTGACTTTTGTGACCTTTTTTTATTTATAATAAGTGACTTTTTCGTGACTTTCGTGACCCAGTAGACACCCTGATAATGCTAACATATCTCGGCTAATATCGACACTATCCAGATTTCACACATTATGTGTAACATATATATAATTGCTAAACATAAATCGAGTATTTAAACTGTCAATATTTTGAGATTCAAAAGTTATATTATTTTTAAAATTTGGAATATAAGCTAGTTGCTCAGCCCAATATAACTATAGGAAGAACCTTGTAACTAGAACCCGGACCGTTGAGCTATCCCCCAGCTTGGTGGTCAAATTGTCTGACCCACCTCTCTCACAATAGACTGGGACTACCGACTACGGGGATATCGGAGCTCAAATCCCTGTAAGGTGTCTGAGGTGAGATTTTCCCTACATGTTTGTACATTCTTCATCCATGCAAGTGTGGGTACACTTCCACTAAATTATAACCTTCCAGTATCATAATTAGTACATATGTGTATAGTCTGATGGCCGGTGTGTAGTAAGATGCAGTACTAAAAAATAAATAATAATAAAATTAAATTAACTGATCAGTTTATGTGAATAAATTCAAAATTTGAGAATAAAACCATACAAATGTAGAAAAGTTAAAATGCTTATTCTTGTCATTTAAAAAAAGAAAAATCAAATCTGAGAAACACTTTAATTGAACCCATTTTTTGTTAACAATCCTCGCCCGACAGATCAAAGAAGAACTGACCTTGGAGCGTCTTCGACCCATCCTGAAGCAGTTTGGCGAGTATCCAGAGTCTTATCGGCCCCTCATCTGGCGCACCATCCTTGAGGTTCCCAGGAACCAGGCAGCGTTTGTCGGGTTGGTCAACAGGGGTGTACATCCCTCATACCAGCTGGTGGAGAAGGACTACCCCATGGAGAACCGGCCTTTGATCAAGAACTTAAAACGGTAGTTGGGGCCCTTTCTCCTAATTGCTTAGAGGCGATAATAGGGATAAATATATCCATCATATCACCGAATCCTTGGATCCCTAAGAATAGCCAGTGTTTTTAAGAATTAAAATTTCAAGATTTACAAAAAAAGTTGATTTTAAGTTTTAACTCAATTTTTTTAATGCTATAATGACTTTCATTAGTTTCTCTAGCCCTACATAAATCTAGGACAAACCCAACAGTCAAACTCCGGGCCATTATTTTACCATTTAACTCAATGTTGATCCACTTCATTGACTGAATGGCTTAAGGCGTCAATCTTGTGTTGGACTAGCCCGCTGATGACGTGGAGATCGGGGCTCAAATCATGGCTGGGTTTACTTAGGGTGATTTTTCCTAAAATTATTTCCCACTCTTCTTCCACGCAAATGCGGGTACACTTCCTATAAATATAACCATCCAAATCCCTAAAGTATTTCCTCCCACACCCCTACCTTATTAGAGTAATTATCATATTATATGCGTACAACCTGAGCAGCTATTAAGACACAGTGATTAAAAAAAATCTAGATGTGAATTCACATTATAAAAAAATATTACGATTTATATTTTCTATAGCAAAATATTCTAAAAAGTATTTTGTTTGTGTATGAATTTTTAATCATATAAGGTAACTGTGTTTATCTTTGTTTGTAAGTATTCTTAGTATCATATTTGATTGTTTTTCACTAAGGTTTTTTTTTATACACCCATTACTGTTTCCAGCCTGTGGCTTGCACCAGTTATTTATTCAAGCCATATATTCTGTCGTACCTTCATATGTCTTAATTCTAGGACATGCACAACATCCAGTCCCCAGCTGTTAATTTATCAATGTGAAAACGTAAACCCACATTTAACCAATGATAAATTTTTTGGCCATGCCAGGAATCGAACCCGGGACTCTTAGCTCACTAGGCAGACATGCTACGGACTTAGCTAAGGTGTTGGACTATTACTATATATTTAATAAACAAATTAATTACTAATAAATAATGACTTTGTGGAAAGGATCGGCTGTCGAGGAGTGGTGGAGACCATTCATACAAATACCTGCTTCAATGGTTGAATTCTCAAAGCCGTCACTATCACAATAGTCTTGGACTTTTGATGAGGAGAGAGATGGAGGTTTGAATCAGGGTCGAGTGTACTGAGTGAGGGGGTTTTCCACTCTCCACACTATTGAGGGTACATTTTGTCTAAATTATATCGTCCTCACTCCTACTACATTAGTGTAAATATGCAGATAGCTTGAACTGTAATAAAATGTGACACTTAAAAAAATGAACAAAATTCGAATGAAGGTAAATAATTGGAAAGTATGTAGAGAAGAGACCGCAAGAGAGACCAATGAAGAGATGGGAGGAACAGGTAGCATCGAGAATGCAAGTGAGAAAAGGAGATTGAAAGAGGGTGCAGGAGTAAAAGTGGGAGAATCACAGAGGGAGATGGAGGCATTTTACTAAATGGACCCAGCAACAGGTTGGAAACGGTTCATAATGATAAATTGGAACGTTTACCTCTTATGTTCGTGTTTTATAGTATTTGAATCCAAGATTCGTAGGTAAAATGAAGATTTAGATTCTCTGCATCTCGATAACATAGTTTCAACTCAATGGCTTTTTCCTTTGGTAGATTATCAAAATCTTCCCTATTTTATGGGGATGGTTATAAAAATAATCTTTAAAAAGTTTTGTTTTTCTCTTTTTAATTTTGTACAGATATCAATGTAACTCTTGCAGAATAATGGTATAAAAGAAAGGCTGAAATTGTGTGTGATGATTGTCACTGTTTTGGTTTCATAATTTCTTGACCATCGGTTTTGATGTTCGACAAAGCTCATCGCAAATTGAGTTCCAGTTCAAGTCAACAATGCTGTTTTTTTTCATGGGAGTCATGGTTGAGGAGGAGGGTGGAGAGAAGAGTCGGGGGTCGAATTCAAGGCTTGTGGGCTTGAAAATAAAAAACGTGCATGCACATGAGCGCCTTTTATTTTGTTTGGTCTACTAATAAATGAATTATAACTGGTAGGCAGTGTTGCCAATATCACAACAAAAAATAATTATTTTATCCATGGAAAAGGGATAGAAATAAAACTATTCTTCAATTCTATTTTGGTTTTTAATGCTATTTTCTAATGTATCCACGCCTCCTTTAAAAGTGCTTCTTGCCCCTCCATTGGGGCATGTTCCCCACTTTGGAAACCACTGCTCTAGAGCATACAAAATATTCTGATTAATTTCAACTAATCATTTCTTTTACATGTTTCTATAAATAGGTCTTATTATTCTTTACTTATTTATTTTGTTTCCCTGCTTTTTTTAGGTTTTTTCCCTCTCTTAGAAATTTGCTTTCAGTGTTTAATACTCCCCTTTGATGAGTTTCGATAAAATGAAGTCTAGGTCAGGAGATTGGGCAGTAATGATTGATTTTCTGCAAGCAAAAGCTATTATCTCTTTGTCCAGTGAGAGTAATTTAATGTGTGAACTGTCCATATTCCTCTTTCCTCTGCTCTCCTCCAATTTAAGCAAAATGTACCTCAAACATTGAAATATTTTCTCTAAAGAAGTGTAATTGATTTGAAAGTAACACTTAATGTTGTGTAATGTTCTAGAGTACTGTCATGTCTCTCCCATTGGTCCACGCTATTCGGGCAAGTGAAATACCTGCCAGCGTTTGTTTTCCCCTTTGTTAAGGTGCTGCAGAATGACCCGCTCGCTTGTTTTGAAGTTGTCCTCACTATAATAGGTCAGTACACAATCAACATTTTTAATTTTTTTTTAGGAATGGAATCCTCGAATTCCTTGAGTCCTTAAAGCTTTTAGACAACTTATTGGTGGTTTAGGCCAACACAACTATAAGAAAAACTTAAATAGGTAACAAGGTACTATAGTAAAAAATGTTAACATTTAGTTACTACCCGCTTCTGTGGCCGCATGGTTTATCGCAGTATTCTCACAGCAGACTAGACTGCCGATGATAAGGAGATTGAGGTTTGAATCTTGCTCCGGTGTACTGAGGGTGGTTTTCCCTAAATGATTTTCCATTCTCCCACCACACAAATGTGGGTACACTTCCTATAAATATAACCTTACTTATCCATAAAAGATTAGCATAATTAGTACCTAAGCATATAACCCTAACGAGCTGTAAGATGCAATGCTGAAAAAAAATTATCTACTTTATTTTTAATAGGAACTTAAAAATTAATGTATTAAAGTAAACTTATTATCATTAATTCATGTGTATCACAAACTAATATGTGATGTTTACCCACAGGATCACTCCAGATGGGTGATCGAATTCAATTTAGTGAAAAATGATAACCTGAACACAGGACTTTGGGCTTTACCACAGAGCCTTCTTGGTTCTACTCATATCAATGGCCATCTTTCACTCGTTGGCTTAGTGGTTTTGCGTTGGTACACAAAACCAAAGGTCCTGGCTTTGATTCTGGTGTCCAGGTGGTCATTTTTCACATAATTGAAATGTCTCATGTTTACAAAGATTCAGACTATAATTCAAGATTTGGCTTTGATGGGTGGATTCAGGATTTGGTTTTGTAATATAGTGGATTCATCTGTTTCATTGGCCGCATGTTTTAATGCGCTACTCTTGTGTTAGACTAGACTGCCAATGATGAGGAGATTGAGGTTCAAATTTCGGTCAGATGTATTGAGAGCGGTTTTTCCAAAATGGTTTTCCACTCTCTTCCCACAAAAATGTGGGTACACTTCCTCTAAATATAATTTTCCTAATTCCTAAAACTCTTAGCATAATTAGTACATAAGCATATAACCTAAACAGGTAGAAAGACATGGTGCTAAAAATTTTTTTTAAACATAGTGGATTCAACTCATTTCTATTTCTTCTTGAGCTCTTTTGAAAGTTAACATGATTGTGAAGTATCCACTGTCTCACAGTTAACTGGTGCCAGTTCTGGTTTGAATATTTTCCATTCCCTCCGATCAATATCCTCGCCATGGTGGAGAATGTCTTAGAGGAGCACGACCCCGAGTTGTTGGACTATCTCTGCCAGGCCAAGGTCTCTACTCAGCTCTATGCATGGCCTCTTCTTCACACGGCCTTCTCAGAGGTGCGTTCATTCATCCAAATAAAACAACAGTCGATGCCATTGAATAAAACTGAGCTTTATAGGTGTGCGAGTAGGTATATTCTACTTCGAGCCACCTACTTCGGTGATCGCATGCTCTAATGAATCACCCTCATGTTAGATTGGACCAAGGTTCCTGGAAAGGAGGTTGTCTCATTCACATATAAGGCCTGTGTAGACAGCAAGGAATGAATTTGTGACAAAACATTAGGGGAAACCTTGGTAATTTCTATGCTCTTAACGCTTAATTCTATAATGTAAACACATTAAATACTATTTAATTTAATTTTAGATTATGGCTTCTAATAAGGGAATGATGATGAAATCATAAAATTTAAAATAAAAAAGATTTACAAAGTTCAGATGTAATATTTAATTCTCGGTTAAAGAGTGTTAACATTTTAAAACAAGAAAACTACTATTAAGATAATTTTTCTTTATTTAAATATGTAGTAATAATTCAATTTTTTTTGTTAAGGAGTGATTATATATTTACACATTACATTATTATAGACACAATTACATTATACATAATTATATTCCTAGGAGCATATACATTTTTACACATCATTAGGCATAATAGTGGCATATTATTAGGAAAATATTTTTTTTTACATATTATTAGAAACAAACATATTAATTTTAGTTTTTATATATAATTATGAACATATATATTTTCACTATTAGACCTTAACTGGTAACAAGAATATATTATTTACATTAGATAATATATTTATATAATTAATATTGGATTATAATATACAAGTTCATTCAAATATTATCAGGAATGCATTTTTATCAAGAATGTATCTAGGCCTATACTTACATATTATTGGGAATATTGATATTTTTACTTATTTTAAGGAATAGCCTATGGAATCAAAAGAAACGCAAAATAAAACTCATAAGAGAAAGCCTACTAGCTAACAATATCATTGTTTTTAAATCTGATATAATCGCTTCATTAAAATATTGATACAATGGTGGTGTTTTTATTCACAAAGTAAACAAAAAATAAGGTAAAATAATGTTTCTGGTTCCTAAAGCTGGCACTGGAAGGCCTACTTGTATTTTACCCATATTTATTTTTGATAAAGTAATTTCAGTCATTTTAAGAGCATTACCAACAGTAGGTAAACTTTTATCAGAATGAGAGTTCTTAAAATAAAATATTTTTTAACGTTTTTTCAGGATTTGTCACTTACATTGCAATTCTTGAATTCATGGGAATTGCAAAATTTCATTCTTATGAATGTTGTTTGCTTGAAAAATGTTTTTAACACAACATTTGGTACATTTGGAAACATTTAGGAGGTCTTTTTCACCAAGCTGCCCACTACTAATGGTTCGTTAATAATTTCCTCACCATGATGTTTTACAAACTCTTTTCCAGTTTTAACGCTTTAGATAGCCATTCAACAAAGGGTTCTGTAAGGCCTTCAAAAGACAAATACCAAATCCAGGACGGTTGTGTAAATTCAGGCTCAGATTTATAGGTATAGTTACCAAGATGCGGAAATTTGTTGCTGTGTTTTTTTTTGCAACCCATCCAGCTAAATACTCAATTGCACTACTTTTAAGTTAGTCAAGTCCATGGTTCGACCCATCCTTTGATATTGAACTATTAAATTCAACTTATTATTTTTCAATTGTTATTTCATTCGTATTTGATCTTTCATTAGGACTGGAAACGCAACTATCTTTCACGATTTTTGCTACAACATACTCAAATTCATCAGATTTATCAGCGTTTGAATTTTTTTTGTAAAATACTTAGGGTTTTCTCAAAAAATATCATTCTTAAATGTTAAATTGCTTCCAGACTACGACTGTATTAGCAATTAGTTAATTTACACAGCATTAAAATATTGTCTCTTAGATTGATAATCGTTAATTATTATTAGACTTAAACTTAAGAGAAAAAAGAATAAACCATAAACTATAGTGTTAAGTGTATCTCAAGCCATATGATAAATATATGAAATCAATAATCTACACTTATTTAAGTGCAAGATAAGATATAAATTACAAAGTAGTTTATAACTATGAACTATCAATCTAAACCAGTATTTCTCAACTTTTGTGAGACCGTGGTCTGGTAATTTTTTTTTTGTAAGATGAGGGCCCGGTCCCAACAAATTTATTCTTAATTAAATACCTCTCCAATTTTTTGAAAATTTAAGTTCAGGCATTCAATTAATGGTGTTGGTTTGAAAAAAGAAACTGTAGTGCAAATATATTCAAGCACTATGAAAAATGCTTATAAAACTAAAATAATAAATTCATAGAGAACCCTTCGTGGCCAGATATTTAATGCCAGGGCCTGGTACTGGACCACAGCTCAGTGGTTGAGAAACACTGGTCTAAACATTAAGTTTACAAATTAGAAAATTCTTCCTATTGTAATCTAACATAAAAAATTTGCATTAAGTAAGTTTAAAGACAGCATTATCATTTATATGAAGCATAGGGCCTATTATATAGACTATAATAGGCCTACCTACTAGAAATGAGTTGATATATAACAAAAAATAAACACAAAATAATATAATATAATATAATATAATATATATTGATGTAAACACACATTTCTTAAAATTAATTGCATGAAATCAAAACATACTTTTAAAAACATTTCATTTAAACTTCACAAGCTAAAATAATTCTTCTCGAGACTTTCTTGTGTACAGTTGAAGGGCTATCACCAACGTCACTTTCTTTCATGCACAGAACAATGCGTGTTCAATCGAGACAATCTCCCTTCTTCTAACCTTGAGACTGGACTGCTGGTAATAAGGAGATCGGGGTGTGAATCCTGGTTGAGTGTGTCGACAGGTTTTTTTTTTCTAAACAATTTACCACTTTCCCTTCCACACGCAATGGAAAAATATCAAAATAATAATTCACTTCAAGTCTGGTTTAAATTGTGATTGAATGAAAACATCAAGTTTAATTTGAGTTAAAGTAATTTAGAACAAATACTTGTATAAAGTATTTCAAGTTGTATTTACTTAAATGATCCATACATTAACACAAATACACTTGTTTAAGAATGAAATATTTTAGAAAAAATTGTGATAACTTAAATTCTGATTTTTAAATAAATTTACTATACCTGTAAAAGTTTTTTTAATCAATCAAAATTAAATATTAAGGGACTCTTTCCTTTCTTAAAATTGAATCAAATTATCTAAGTTAACTCGAAATTTTCGTAATCAAACAGGAAATTCCAAGTACTCAAATATTTTGAGTCTTGCAAAAATTGATGAGTTCGAACAACTGAGAAAACTTGACTTGAACTTGAATTTTCTAGTACTTGACCAAACCCTAAAAACTGGGACCAATATCATTAAGATTTAGATCGTTCAATTGAGAGATATAAAAAAAAGTCAAACATTTTTACTTTTTTAGCGATTAATACTTAGCTAATTTAATTTTTTTTCTATCACCACAAAATAAACAAAATTATCAAGTATACAATTAGAGTGAATGGAAGTATCTGATATAAGAAATGCTGTGAGGCTGTATCATGTTTGTATTGTCACTGCAGGTGCTGGTGAAAAACGAGTGGATGGCGTTCTGGGATCACGTCTTTTCCAATGAGCCGTCATTCCTCCTCATGGCAGTAGTCGCGTACAGTATCACTCTCCGAGCCACTGTTAAAAGCTGCAAAACCACCCAAGACTTTGAGGTGCACACATGTTGAAATGCTGAAGAGTGACACAACCTCTCTCGGTTTAGTTCCAAAGTTAAAACAGCATTTTGTTGGGCCCACTTTCTCTACACTGCAGTTTTTTGTATTTCACTTTCTCCCAATTGCAGTTTTTAGATTCTCCTCTTGTGGTCGAGACTTATATATTGTGATCAAGTTATAATCCAATTCTCTTAGGAAGGGCCTTTAAAAAAATACAAATATTCTTTTTTACTGTAAACAAATTTATATTTATACTATACAATAGGTGTTGTTTTATAAGTATCGATTTTATTTATCAAAAGTGACAGCTGCAGATCACATGACATGACGTGAATATGGGAAAGTAGGTCTAGTAACTTGTCCAGCTGCCATTTGATTCGTATGAAAAGTGAACCTTTAAATAATGTATTTTAGGATGAGTGTATACTATTTTTTATTGGCATCGCATCTTACTACCCGTTTGGGTTACACACCTATGTACTAATTACACAAATGTGTTAGGGATTAAGGCGATTGAATTATGAGGATAAGGGGGGGGTACCATTTAGGGAAAACCACCTTTAGTATACCCGACTGGGATTGAACCACAATCTCCCTGTCATCGACAATTTAGTCTTTTGTGAGAGTGACACCTTAGACCATGCGGCCACGTAAGGGTGTAGTGTGTTCTATTAGTTAACTACTATAATCGAGCTTTATATAAGATATCTCCACTTGTCATGCCCAGACAATTATAATATAAGTTCCATGAAGACATAAAGAGGGCAGAGTCCTGCTACTATTCACTAGTCATCTCCTATAAAATAAATCTCTGACCAAGGTTCTGTCTGTCGACCCTAACCTGTGACCCTGGGTCACACAGAAAATTTAAGAAATTCTAAAAAAATTAATGGAAAAGCAAATAACTGTCCTAAGAAATTTACAAATCAAAGAGAGAATTTATTATTTCTAATAATACTGTACAGATCCGAAGATAGCATTTCCCCCCTCCAAAACAGTCTTTATTAAGAAATGTTTCTTTTATAAATATTGTTTTTCAATATCATACATTAATTAACATTATACCAAGGAAAATTGACACCAAACACCTATTTTAAATTAAACATTGAAAGGAGGATAGAGGGGCCAGACTTACATAATTACCAGAAAACTGTAGGATTTAAAGTTAACAATTAAAACACATAATTATGTCATGTTCGGGGTACATTAGTATCCTTTTTCACCACATCAGAGTAAAACACAAACTGGACTATGGCAACATGCCTAGAGGATGCTGGCACAGTCCAGTCTGTGTTTTACTCTCTTCTGCTAAAGAAGGGGACTGATGCACCCTGGAAATTATAATTATTTGTTTTAATTGTGAACTTTGAGGTGTTCAGTTTTCGTGCAAGTGTGTAGGCTTTGCCCTTCTATCCTTTCTTAATTGTTTAATTTGACATTATTAACTGTTTTACTACAAAATTAAAAATATAAATGGTATCAATTGAAACTAAAACCATTTTATAAATTGCATTTAAAATGTGACTGAGTTATATCTTAAGTGTTTGTATGAACTTTAAATTAATTCAAAGCAAGCGCCAGCCTAAATGCTTAAAGGAACTCTATGAACTATATATTATTTTAATAAACATAATTTACATTTTTGTTCTTTCAAAGGAAGTTTTCTCATCTCGTTCTCGATATTTTTTTCATTTTATTGTTTCAATATTGTCATGAATTTAAAAATAATGGTTCTCGCACATCCCTAATTGTAACATGTTCTCTGTCGTGGTTTTTGACCGCAGTTCTTATACAGCAACCCAAACCCCATCGATATGAAGAGGTTCATATCCAAGACTTACCATCTGTTGGACAAGACAAAGGACGAGATCCACCCCAGACAGTACTTGCGGGACTTTGAGCCTCTGAAGAAGGGAGCTTACCCTGTTTTCACGGGTTACCCCAAGAATATAGTGGATTACCAGGTCAGTACCGCCTTCACCCACTAGGATTTAAGGGTGTGCAAAGCTTCAAAACTCCAATTTGGCTTTAAAAATAAATAAAAAAATGACAATTACTGAGCATGGTCAATAAAATATTCACAGCTAAAATGCTTAGTTTATGTTTATTAATAATTATTTCTATTGAGTCATTCCATGTCAAATTACCAAATGCATGATTGTAGCTTTTTTTTGTGTGTGTGTATTCATGGAATGGAATGAGTTAGGTGAAAATACAAAATACTTACTCTGTCTGCTAAGCCATTCCTAAGATATTGTAGCTCAAAGCTTGTCCGAAGGTGGGCATTTTTCACCGCATAAATTGCTACAGTATTTATCTTCTGAACTAATAGGACTATGATTATTATATTGGTGTCAAATGAAAATTTATAAGCTGTTGGGAGTGGAAAAAAATTATTAGTTTAAAATACTATTACAATTTTGTTTTTTATTGTCAAATATATAAATGTAACCTCGGTGAAATTAGTTGGGTAAAAGATAACTTCATGAACATTTTTACACACAACATCTAACACTACCTTTACCTACATTATCAATTTTAACTTGTTTTTTCAATCCCAAGCCAAATTATGCAAATATGAATTTTACTATTTTTTTTTCCTCTTGGAATAACCCAACAATTATACTCTGGATCTTTTCTGGAATGCTATACTGACGTCCTGTTCCTGTTGTTGGTTGTTCGATTACTTTAATGGACCTTCAGGATGCACGAATTTGATAAAACAGTAATTTTTCTTATCACTTTTGTCAGTTATGACACCAATTCACCAATTTTATCATACATGCAGGCAACATAACTGTACAAAATAATGTCACTGCATGTAATATGAGTTGGTGCTGCAGATAAACTTAGCACACGAAGTCAAAGAAAATGGAACCGGAAACTCGGAAAACTCTCAAAGTGTTTGAATTAATTGGTACAAAAAAGTGGTTTTCTCATGTGTTTTGAATTGGCAAGCAGTTGTTAAAACGTTCACCAAGTTCTTTTTCAACCACTGTAACATCTTCCTGACCTAGATACTAATATGTTATGCCATTGATGTTTTGTTTTTCAAATTCATAAAAATGTTCAGGTGTTGTTATTTGCTTGTCATAGGGCTGTTGAAGACTTGCTCTGGCTACCTGATGCTTAGTTGTGCCACCAACACCATTGCATGTATATTGCCATGGCTCGTAGCAAAAAATTCCACTCTGCATCTACTCCAAAATCTGTTTTATGGCTAACCAGATTGGCAAAGTTTTTCCTGTTTTTATATTGGGAGGCAGCTCCATCGCTGAAGTATAATTTTTTTTTTCATATCTCGGACAAGATCAATAATATGTTGAATCATTACCTTTTGAAAAGCATAAAAAGTAATTGTCCCATGCGTCATACAGTCACTTACAATGCATAAAGAGATAGGCTTTGACTTAGATGAAGAATCTTGTTGGTACATGTAAATAACAAAAGGGTGAAGTGTTACTTGATCATTAGACCAATGATAACGTGTCACAGCATTCTGAACCATAAAAGAGTAGTTTCAGCAAATCCACTAAGGCAACACACTCGTGTTCTTTCAAATTATCTTTGCAATTATTCAGTGCACATGGCTGGTTTCGAGGTATGTAACTGTGTGGACAAAGAGTGCTCCAAATCTTACTAAATCATACCAATTTAATAAGAGTTGGTTTGAATCCACTATTTTATTAATCAAAATCTCCATTCTGTTGAAATGTTGGTACTATTTTAGGACAAATTGGGGTTGTTTAATGTAGCCATCTTTGAGCATGCGCAGCGCAAATCTTTAACAGACAATAGACAGCCGAATCATGCCCGTTATAAGCTTGGGGTGTACATCCATGACTTCATCACTTGTAATTTTATTGTGCTGACTGATGTTTGTTTTAGTTGTGTTATCTTGTTTGTTCAGTTTACTTTACCAGCGGTGATCTTTATCTAACAGATTATGGGCCCAGGTTCGTGAGTGTCATGTAAAAGAGCAAGTTTACCATAAAACACGATAGTTACGAGATCGACGCCATGAACACCGCGAATGTATCAAGGATTGAACTTCAAGGCAAAGACAATTATGATACCTGGAAACTGCAAATGCAGGCCGTGTTAATTAAAATCGATTTATGGGAGTTTGTGAACGGTGGTGCGTTAAAACCTGAGTTGACGAACGATCGTACCATCGAAGCCAATGTGCAAGAATGGGTGCGCATTGATATGAAGGTGCGATTGGACATAATTTTGTCTATATTCTCGAGTGAATTCAAGCAAGTGAAATATTGTGAGACATCAAGTGATATGTGGTGGAAATTGGAAGAGGTATATCAATCCAAAGGTGTGGCAAGAAAGGCAACCCTTTTGAAGAAGTTAATGCTACAGTAAATGACAGACATGAGTGATGTGCGTGCGCATTTGAACAGTTTTTTCAACTCTGTAGACAAGTTTAACGACATGGAGGTCGCGATCAAACCAGACTAGTTGACTATTTTATTACGCTACAGCTTACCCGCTAGCTTAGAGAACTTTTGGTGTGTCATTGAATAGCATGACAACTTGCCGACACTGGACGCGCTTCACATTAAAATCATAGAAGAAAGTGATGCTCATAAGAGCGATGCGCAGAACACGTCCGGTGCCATGATTGCAAAGAAAAATGGCGGCTGGCGCGATCGGAAAGACAAACTTGAAGTGAACTAAAGTGATTGCGAAAAACAGGCATGCACATAATACAAAGTTTTAAGTGCCAAAAGCGAACGAGTGTTGAAGCAAGGACAAAAAGGAAAGTGCAAAATATGTGGATAATGTATGCTTAAAGGTTTCGGCATGCAAGTCGAACGATCTAAACCGGAAGTGGTGTCTGGACAGCTGCACGATAACGCACTTGTGTAATGAGACAAACCTTTTTCGCGAAATGTATGACACCGGTTACGGTGTGCTAAACCTTGCGAACAGCGCGACAGTTGACACGGCGGGCGTAGGCAAAGCACTCTCTTCTTGACGTCGCTAGATGCCTTCTGATGGAAGCAAATTTGCCCAATTGCTTCTGGGCTGAGGCGGTTAATACTGCTAATTACCTCCGAAATCACCTACCAATGAAGAACTTGGATGGCCAAACACCGTACGAGAAATAGACTGGTGGAGTGCCGGACGTGTCTTCCTTTAGGGTATTCTGAAGTGAAGTGCTCTAGCTGGACAGAGAACCCGGAAGAGAAAAGTTTGACTCTCGTCGACAGGAAGGGATCTTCCTTGGCTACGCAGACGAGTCCAAGACATACCGCGTGTGGTTACCCAAGAAGTGTTGAGTGGTGATAAGATGTGACATCAAATTCATGGAGGATGTCAAGCTTCGTTTGATAGCCAACACTCAAATGTACCGGGAAGGAGACACGGAAGGACGAAGAGACTACATAAGCTCGACTATTTGCGGATATTGAATTGCCTCCAACGTGCTGCGCTGAAGTTGATCATTCAATCACACACTATGAGGATGACAAAGACGAGGTCTTCCTCAGCTTTGACAACACTGTTGAAATGCATGCACCATCACCTAATGGATCGGGTGAAGATGGGAACATCTCTTCCACCCCAGATGACACAACACCTGACGTAGATGTGCGTCAGGATATTGATCACACAACAAGTGGCTGTGGTCGGGTAAGGAAGGTCAGGTTAGGTTCTAGGGGAAGATCAAAGAAGCAGTACCATGTCGTTTCAAGTCTAGCTGCGGAAGAATGGCGCCAAGCCATCGGCACCGAGATGAAATCCATTGTGAGGAATGGGACTTGGATACTTGTTGATTATCCTAGAGGTCACAAAGTTTTCGGCAGCCGAATTGTTCTAAGCTCCTATCGGATGTGAAGCTCGAAAAAAAAAGCACGCTTGATCGCCCAAGGATTTAGTCAGCAACCTGGCGTTCATTACACAGAGACATTCGCTCTAGTGGCTCAAATAGGTACTATTCATCTCCTGGCATCCTTTGAAGCCCTATACGGAATGAAGATTAGGCAATTTGATGTGGAAACTGCGTACTTGAATGAACACCTAGAAGAAGAAGTTTATATGGAACCACCGAAGACTATTAGAAATCCTTCAGGATATTGTTGATTCGAAGGGCCAGAGTCAGATCGGGATGAAGGCAAAGATTATGCTTGAAGAATTGAGTAAGGGTGACAAGGTTTGCCTCCTGAAGAAATCGCTTTACGGTTTACGACAAGCTGGAAAGAGCTGGTACTTTAAGCTGGATGAAACCTTGAGAAGCCTGGGTGCGACGCCTTCAGTCTCAGACCCTTGTTTGTTCCATATTGGTTCAGGGGAAGACATTATACTAAATGTGACATATGTTGACGACATCCTAATCATCTCCCTTGACCAGAAGGAGATTGCTGAACTTGGAAGGAGAATGGCCAAACACTAAGAAGTCAAGGATCTGGGCTATGCTAAATCTTGTCTGAGGATAGAGTTTAACTAGGCAGAAGGGCAGGTGACAATGCATCAGCATGGCTATGTACGCAATCTGCTTTTGTGGTTTGGCATGTTTGAATGCAAACCTGTTGCCACCCCCGTGGATACAAGCTTGATGTTGAGGAGAAACGAAAAGCAGTCGGAAGACGATCTAAGGCTTCCTTACCGTTAGCTGATCGGGGCTCTTACATACTTGGCATTGACTACAAGGCCCGACATATCATTTGCTGTAAGCCATCTGGGCAGTTCAACGACTGCTATGGTACTGATCACTGGAAGGTTGCCAATCATGTATTATGCTATCTAAAGAGTTCCATCAATGTGGGGTTGACCTATGGCTCAGATCCGGGACTAGTCAAAGAATTTGTAGATGCAGACTGGGGAAGTTGTCCTAAAAATAGGAGGT
This sequence comes from Timema californicum, assembly GCA_902141385.1. Classification (NCBI taxonomy): domain Eukaryota; kingdom Metazoa; phylum Arthropoda; class Insecta; order Phasmatodea; family Timematidae; genus Timema; species Timema californicum. Next base: position 325,082 of record CABFOW010000287.1, read on the forward strand.
CTTATATTGGGTATATATTCATGCTACATGGTGGACTGGTATTCTGGGAATCAAAAAAACAGCGAACTTTCGCCCTGTCGACTACAGAGGCAGAGTACATGGTTCTTTCAGAGAGCGTTAAGGATGCTGTATATTTGGAACAATTCCTCGTTGAGATGGGTTTTGGCGACTTGGGCGAGATGGCTATTTTCTGCGATAACAGAATCTCATTAAAGTTGGCAGAGAATCCGATGTTCCATGCAAGGAGCAAGCACATCGACATCCGTCATCACTTCGTGAGGGACGTACTGAAACGCAAGGAACTTCGTGTGCTTCAAATCAACACACGATCAAGTCACAGACTTCTTAACTAAAGGACTGCCCAAAGATAAACACATGCAATGCATGGGATCAGCCAAACTGGGTGATTCACAATAGTGACATTATTTTGACAACTAACTCGAGAGGAAGTGTTGGAATGTTGGTATTCTTTCATGACGAGTTGTGGTTGTTTAGTGTAGCCATAATTGAGCATGCGCAGCGCATATCTTTAATAGACAATAGACAATCAGTCATGCCTGTTATAAGCTCGGGAGTACATCCGTGACTTCATCACTTGTAATTTTATTGTGGTGATTGATTGTTTTAATTGTGTTATCTTGGTTGTTTGGTTCACTTGACCCGCGGCGATCTTTATCTAACACAATCTACCTTCAAATTCGAATCTGAATTATGAACATTAGATGAATTATAAATATAATATAATATACAGATAAATTTTCACATTCTTTCCTATAATCCATTTATCATAACATCCTTACATTAAGTTAAGTGTTAAATTACTGGTTTGGGGCCTGGTTGCTTAGCTTATCCTTTATTTATGTTGGTTCTGAACCACCACTAACCAGTGTTGGATCTCTAAAACAAATTTCACTTAAAAAAAAAGTTAGTCTTGAATATGAAATTTCCTTGAATCTTTGACTCTCAACTATCCTTAGAGATTCAAATGATTTAAAGGTCCCATCCTTAGATTTATTGCTACGACTTTCTGATGATGATGATTTCCTGAGTAAGATGCCATAAAGATATCAAAATATTGAATTGTTTGTAAATATCTGTTTGTGTTTTTGCTTTTAATTGTGCTTCATTTTCCCACAATTCTATCTATTATCTTTGTAAAATGTCAATAGGTTGTTTTTAATGTTCTAAATAAATTATACATGGTTGAAAATTGACATCCAAACATGAGAATCAAACCCAAGAACCTTGGCTTGGTAAACTTATTTTAGCAAAATTAAACATGGTGCATTTGATCAACCTTCAATGATTTGTAGTGTGAAACCTTAATTCGGTTAATAAAGGTGTGCACTTACCAATTTAGAGCTTTCAAGTATGATTTCTGAAGAGAGTTTAAAATGTATCATTGTGAGTTACACCCCCGCCCCCTTCCGAGTAATACATTAATATAATAGAGTCTGGTTGTTATTTTTGTCCCAAAATTAAACTATGAAAAGCTGCAAATAAATAATTAGTAAAATCACTAATTGTGCAGCTTTATTTATGTTTTACATTTTTATTCTGGATGGACCCTTCAAATTTCAGGTCCCTTGAATACTTAGGAAAATTTGAGGAAACAATATATTTCAAATTCGAGATAAGTTTGATTCCCGGAATGGGCGAAAAATTTATCATTGGTGAAATGTGGGTTTACCCTTTCACAGTGATGAATTGACGGCCGGGGACTTGATGTTGTGCCTGTCCTAGTCTTAAGTTATATTGTAAGACATGAAGCTATGACAGGCTTAGCAAGCCGGTAGTGGAAAATATATGGCTTGAATAAAAAACTGATCCAGGCTACATGTAATGGATGTAAAGTAAATGATACTTAATAATTTAGCCCAACATAATTATAAGGAAAATTTACTAACCAGAACATAAACCATTAATTTATCACTTAATGTGAACAAAATGATAAATGAAGAGTACAAATCATGCATGGCATTTTGGGAAAAATTAAAACTCTTATGCTTCTATTTGAGTCATTCCATCATTCCATGTCAAATCACCCAAGGGCGGTTGCTTGACCATCTAATAAAAAAAAAATATTTCCACCATAGGTGGCCTTGCTACTGACCTGCTACAAAATATTTTTTTCGATTTGTTTTATATCTTCCAACATCTTGGATATACACCCATTTTTCTTCACCACGGCAAGTAAAAATGAACGTTTGCATACTTTAAAAAAAAAAAAGGCTATGGTATAGTTTCTACTAAAGATAAGTTCTGGTTTTCACTGCTTTAAACTAGAGATCTTGGCCTTCCAGAAAATGTATATACATGTGAGCTAAAACTTGGTCTTTAATGGGCTTAAATTTAGCGATTAAAATGAGAAATGTGGCCAATTTTAAAGGGCTTGAAACCACAGGATGGAATTTATTTTGCAGGAGCTATGACTGGATGGGTTTCCAGCTGATTTTTAGTTCCAAAATTTGTGAATTTTAAGGTCAAATATCTCCAAAGGGGACTCTAAAAAAACAAACCATTTTCGCCTGGGATACAATTATTTTGTAAAAATGGAAATTGATAAAAATATAGAAAAAGGAAAAATAAACTAATTAGAGTAAATTTAATGAAGAAAGCCCACTTAGAAAAAGAGAAAAATGTGGGACGAATACAATGCACAAAGGTGACATCTTCTTCATTTCTTCTGTCTTCTATAGTAGAAGTAGTCACACACACATTTTAACACAAATAGAGTAATATTTCAGCATTAGCTCCTTTATCTACTAGTACTTAGTAAGACTTGTAATTTTCATTTTGGGGTTTGTGCTGATGTTCAAAGATTCGGATTTGAATTCATAGGCAAAAGGGAGACTCAAATTAAATTTCTAATCGGGAAGAAGTGGATATGATCTTTTACTAATTTTCACATTTTGTGGGCAGGCGCGCTATTTGGAGCAGATTCAAGAGGAGGAGGTGGAGATGGTAAGAGAGAAGCAGGCTGTGATTAAAGAAAGGGCAGAGCAAGAAAAGAAGCTAGAGGAACAAGCCAGGACACAGATTCAGGAGGACAGACTGGAGAGTAAGACATGTTGGAAACATTACATCATTTCAAAGACATATTGAAAACAAAACTATTTATTAGGGGTGAGCTTGTAGCCATTCTTCACTCAGTGTCGACCGCATATCACTACCTGTTCAGTCTACATGCATTTATAAACCAATGGGGTAAGAATCAAGGAAGATTGAATTAGAGAAAATGTACCCACATGTGTGCTGAGGGAGAGTGGAAAATTGTTTGGAAAAAAAACACTTTGATAACACCTGGCTAGGATTCAAACTCCAATATCCTCTTTCAATTTTGTTGTATTTTTTTAAATAAGATGGCTTGCATATAACCTGAACTGGTAATAAGACATGATGCGAAGATAAAAATATTTAATGGTTAAATGGTTTTACTGGTCTCAATTCCACTGTTTACTGAAGTAGAATACAGAAACCTGCACCATAATGCAATGTCTGGTTTGAGCTGTATTACTTACCTAAGCTACGAGCTATTTGTGGGGTGAGACGTGCCCTTAAGATGTTTGGTTCTAGCTGTATTTCTTACCTAGGCTACGAGCTATTTTTGGGGTGAGACTGACTCTTAAGACTGATATTTCAATGCTCTCAGTCATCAAATGACTGAAAATGCCTGTCTGCTGCTACGGTTACAGAGTTAGAGTCAGTCTACCATGCCACAGTACGTCAAGAAGAGGAGCGCATCTCCCGCCAGCGCCAAAAAGTGATGAGTCTGCGCCGTGAACTTCGAGACAGGGAGTTAGAGCTCCTCAAAGGGGCCAAGGACAAGATCATGAAACAAAACACCAGGCAGAGACAGGCCGCTTTGGAGAGACTGCTCGATGACATCAACCACAAGGTAAGACAAGGCAGTCAGCGACTATGAGGTAAGATAAGACAGTCGGAAACCACCATGTAAGACAAGGCAGTCTCTGACCACAAGGTAAGACAAGGCAGTCGGTGACTACGAGATAAGATAAGGCAGTCGGTGACTACGAGATAAGATAAGGCAGTCGGCGACCACGAGGTAAGACAAGGCAGTTTCTGACCATGAAGTAAGACAAGGCAGTCTGTGACCAAAAGGTAATACAAGGCAGTTTGTGACCACAAAGTAAGACAAGGCACTCTGTGATCACGAGGTAAGATAAGGCAGTCAGCGACCACGAGGTAAGACGAGGCAGTCGGTGACTACGAGATAAGATAAGACAGTCGGCGACCACGAGGTAAGACAAGGCAGTCTCTGACCACGAGGTAAGACAAGGCAGTCGGTGACCATGAGGTAAGACATGGCAGTCGGTGGCCACGAGAAAAGACCAGGCAGTCGGTGACTACGAGATAAGATAAGGCAGTCGGCGACCACTAGGTAAGACAAGGCAGTCTGTGACCACAAGGTAATACAAGGCAGTCGGTGACCACAAGGTAAGACAAGGCAGTCGGTGACCACTAGGTAAGACAAGGCAGTCGGTGACCACTAGGTAAGACAAGGCAGTCGGCGACCACGAGGTAAGACAACGCAGTCGGTGACTACGAGGTATGACAAGGCAGTCGGTGACCACGAGGTAAGACAAGGCAGTCGGTGACCATGAGGTAAGACAAGTCAGTCGGTGACCACGAGGTAAGACAAGTCAGTCGGTGACCATGAGGTAAGACAAGGCAGTCGGTGACCATGAGGTAAGACAAGGCAGTCGGTGGCCATGAGAAAAGACCAGGCAGTCTGCAACCACTAGGTAAGGCAAGACAGTTTGTGACCACGAGGTAAGACAAGACAGTCTGTGACCACGAGGTAAGACAAGGCAGTCGGTGACCATGAGGTAAGACAAGGCAGTCGGTGACCATGAGGTAAGACAAGGCAGTCGGTGGCCACGAGAAAAGACCAGGCAGTCTGCAACCACTAGGTAAGGCAAGACAGTCTGTGACCACGAGGTAAGACAAGGCAGAACACAAGGCAATCATAGACCATGAGGTTGTGTCTCCCATTTAAACCAAAACTAATCTAAAAATTAAAAAGAAAATAATGAATCAATGTCGCCATTAAGGCCAAGTGTAACAAGTTTGGTTGAATCTGAGATATTTGACGATTTTGATCTAAGCTGAGCCATTGAAGTATATTTCGATTCTTTGAAAACATGAATATCAACTAGTTCAACACCTTACTTCAGTTGATAGCATGCCTGACTACTGAGCTAAGAGTCTTGGGTTCGATTCCTGGCTTGACCGAAAACTGTATCATTGGTGAAATGTGGGTTTCTTGTTAATGATCAGCGGTTCCCGACCTTTTCAGTCCGCATACCCCCAGCTGGCTCGGTTCCTTTCCGCGTGCTCCCGACCCTAGTCCTCCAGGCACCCCTTCCCCCTACAATCTGTTTCACCCATTACAGATTCTGAAAACTTCTCTGAAAAAGGTACATGTTGAATTAAAATAAATAGTCTATCTTTTATTATATAAATTTTTATTTTTGAAGTAAGCAAACAAATTAACACAAATATTTGAAAAAATAAAAAATAATGTAATATTTGGGACTATTGAATTACAAAGTTTTGAAAAATTAGATTCAAAAGAGGATAAATACAATCTCAAATCCAGAGCTGCTTCTAATTTGCTTTTATATTTATCTTTTATTTAAGTATATGAAGAAAACGCTCACTAAACAAGCTCCATACTGGCAAACAGCAGCAAAAACATTATAGCTTTTCTACAAAGTTCACTATTCGGTACCGCTACTGACTAGGTTCACCATTCCACCGTTGAAGAGGTTCTTCAGAGTGGTATCTGAGGTGAGCTCTATCAACTTCTCTTTTTCAGGAATTGACAATGAAGCCGGTTCAAAATACTCTTCTTTGAAAGGATTAGATATCCATCGATCACCCATTTCCAGCTCAGAAAAATATTTTTCAAACGAGGATTTTAATCCTTCCAAGTCCTCAATTAACTTATCACCAACTGTTAAATTTAGCTCGGCTTGTGACAAGAAATCGTGAAGAGTTTCGATTAGTTCAGGCTGTCCTTTCTTAATGCACTTTGCCCAAAAATAAAATTTTATTTTCATGGATTCAATTTTGTCGACAACTTAAAATTTCACTCATGTATGCAAGGCTTTGTAGCCATTCAAAATCATGAATCCTGGATCCAAAATTTTTAAAAGGATGCTCTTCCAAAAAAAGGGCTACCTCGTGCCGAAGTTCGAACAGCTGCGTCAGGAATTTACCCCAGGACAACCACCTAACTTTGGTGTGCATAAGTAAAGTGTTGTGAAGGATGTCCATATCTTCACACAGCAATTTAAACAACCTGGAGTTGGTAGGATTCACCTTGATAAAGTTGACAACTTTGATTGCTTCATCAAGAACGTTTTGCAAATCTGGAGGCAAAGGTTTTGTTGCGGGGGTCTGTGAATACAGAACTGCGTCCATTTCATTTTGGGGGCGACTTCTGCCACATGTGCATGAAGGCCTGAGTAGCAACCTCCTATGGATTTTTTTTTCATCTGTGGTGAGCCCAACACATTTTGACCATTGAATTCCTTGTTACGTTCCTTTTTTGAATGCAACCTCTAAATAATAAATCATTTATACTAATTTATTGATAGTCTAACTATGCAAATGTTTTATTTCTTTTCAAGAACAAAT
>CABFOW010000288.1:0-36001 GCA_902141385.1 Timema californicum
AGCCTCTACAATAGTGATGAGGAACATATAGGACACGTGTCTATGACTTTTTGCCAAACCAAAGCCAAATCAGCACCAACACTGGCACCTGTAACGAAAGATGACTTAGAAATAGGCAATTTTGTTCTGGTAAAATGGAATGAGAGGGAATATGCAGGAGTCATCCTCGCTAAAGAAGCAGAAGGTGTTAGAGTAGACTGCATGGAACCTACACTAAAAGCATTAAGGTTACCCAAAAACAAGGATGTCTTGTTGTATAAATTTGAAGATGTGGTAATGAAAATAGAACCCCCAAAATTAATAAAAAGAGGTTTGTTTTCTTTAACTGGACTCTAAAAATTGTTATATGCATACCTACTTTTGTTTGTACAATATCTTAAAGTGTTGTTCAAAATTAATATTTGTCTTTAAAATAAACGTTTGGATGTTCACTGTATGTTCAGAAATTATGTTATTCTAATAACCATCAACCTACTTGGACCCAAACTGCCTTCAAATGATAGTATCTATGGGAATTACAGTCTGGGTTTAAGTAACCCAACCTTAAAGTTAACTTGAACCCAAATAAAACCAAAAAAATATTTACTACGTCACAAACAATGCGTATTGTACGTTAAAGTACCCATAATAAACTATAGTTTAATAATATAAGGTGAGTATGTCAAAGAAAAAATCTGTTGTGCTCATTTTTAAAAATAATGTTAAAAGTTTCAAAATCTGGGCTCAAGTAGCCCGCGCTTATGGTACTTTATTTGTTATTGCATATTACATGCTCTTATATATATCAAGACATTCACTGTAACGGAAGTTATTCTTTATTTGAACTCTATCGCACATGTTCATATAGATTTTCACTTAAATACTTTTAAGCATTAATTTTTCATTAATTTAATATAAATTTTAAACGTGAATTATAGTATTGTATGATTGCGTGATGTCTTTCTCATTAGGCTCGAGATTATCATTAGTAGATTTAGATTTTTTTCCTATTTTTTTCTGCCTTGACATCCAATATATATTGTGGATTTTGTATTTTCAATTTTCGTTTCACCCTACTATCCTAAACTTCCGGTAGCATACATTGCATAAAAAATCTCGTAAGTCTCAGTTCCAGAGCTCTACATTTTTTGGATATGCTCCACGAAAAAAGTTCCTTTCTGTGAGAACAATAAAATCACAATATTCCCTGTTGGTAATATTTAGTTGGCCTTGTATCTGCTAATAATATTTGTGACTTTTTTTTTAAATGTAAATACGGCCTTATTTATCTCTAAACAAAAATCCATATAGCAGCCATTAATTTTGCCAACTTTTTCCTCTTGCGAACTTGACTCGGTGGAGGGTTTTTTTTAGCCATTTAAAACTAAGCACGTATTTGTAAATGTTAGTGGTGATCTTAAATTTGTAGCATTAACAATTAAATTCGAACTCATATAAGAAATAAATTGCCATAAAAGATGGACGTTTTATAGAACGACCAAGTGTATCTACGTTACTAAAACGGCCTAGTGAACCCTTCTACTAAAGACCTGGGAAAACATTTCGCAGTACCGCAATTTAAGCAATGACTCTCCTCGTTGTTACTAATGACATGCTCTCCACTCCCCACTCCCTATTCCAAGCTGTCACTGGACAGACCTTGTTGCTGCTTTTGGGTGAGTAAGGAGAAGGGATTGTTGAGAGAATGAGAACTTGGAGTATCCCGTTGGAAGGGGATGGAGTGGAGGGGGGGGGAAGGAAACAGTACACAAAAGTCCTGGAAGAATTCGCTAAAGGATAGTCAAGGTAAACAGCTATTGCCCTGTGCTAAGCGAGGTAATGATTCAAAGCTGTGGACAGCATAAGTTTGAAAAGTAGGTATTAAAAAAACTTCCTCGTAGAGGCAAATATCAAGTACCTAACGACTCTGATTGAAATACATTTAAAAATGTTAAATAGTAAGATCAAAAGAAAATAAATTATTACAAAGGGCTATATAATAATGTAATTTTTAAATGTTAAAATAAATAATGAATATTTTATAAAGTAATATGGTGATCATATCGTAATCTTTACAAGATCATCTATAGCATTTCATTATGACAATTACAAAATATCCACTACTTAAAATTAATAGTTTTTAAGATACCTATTAATCTAATTCCTTTAATTAAAACGTCATTTTGATCAATTTCAAAAAATTTAAAAAATTTGAAACTATAACACAGCCAGAATCCGTTATTTGGAGCCAACAGCTCAATTTCTGTAAAAAGTTCCGAAACTTCAACATCCTTAATCCATCTTCACTAACTTCCTACGCACTTCCCTATTCTTGCATACACCTTTCATTCAACAACATTTATACACCAAGTCGTGCATGCTCTTTTATTCTTTAGTTACGTATGAATGTGTGGAAATTGCTTCAAAAAGAATGTGTTGTTTAAAAATATATTTCCGCTTTTCTGTTTGGGGACTTCACAACGTGTCAGCGCAAAATACGTTTCTGGGCACAGTCCTGTATCTATTCATTTATATTGAACACAATTTTAATCAAGGAAATTTGGAAGATGTTAATAAACACGTGACTACTATGATTTTGAAACTACTATGTATATATTATTTGGTTCCTTTCCAGCAATCACAGCTGGATTTTTTATTTATTTTGATTGACCAGTACAGTTAATAGATAAGAATTATAATGAAATATAGTCCGTATTCATATAAATTATGTTTAAGAGTGGTCCGCCCGAAGAAGCGTCTAGCTCTGTCAGTATTCAGGATTACCAATGGTAGCATAAAGTGAGAGGAAATATTTTTTTTTAACGTGAGATAGCCTATTCATTCAAAAAGAATGTAATCTGAACTTCCTCTTGTGACTCTCTTAAATGGAACACATAATGTCAAGAGTTTCCACAGACTAGACTGGATACAAAACCGCTTGGAAGCTCTGCATTACGCGACATGCATTGAAAACCGCGAGAAAAAAAATGTTTATTGGTATTACCACTCTGAAGTGTAAGGATGACTGAGCCACAGAGCTCAATAAAGCCATTTCCTTTACTGCTGCACGCCACACTGTGTCCAGAGTAGAGGTTAGATTTAAATTAATTTCTTCTCGCTGGTTGTGAGTTTCTCTCTATTTTAATGTATAATTCATTTACGACCTAAGTTTACCTAGATGACAGCTCGAAATGTTACTAGAAGTAATCCCTAATATATCACTACGCCAACAGCTGGCATCTATCAATTTGGATAACTGTAATGAAAACAGATGGTAATATATTAATGTGATAGTTAACCACAGTAATTTAGGCCAATATTATTTATATATTTATTTGAGGACGAACAAAAAGTTTATTTATCGTTTTATTCCACTTTAAAAAAAATATTCACACCCCTTTCACAAAAACAACTTCTAACGAACATAGCTTCAAAATGGTGACTGACGAATTTAAACCATATGGTTCAACATGACAGTAAACAGGTATTTTACAATGATGTATGCACGCAGTTGATGAACATATTTTATTCAATTAAATATTTCAAAATAAGATAAAATAATCATAAAACTATTTATTGTATGTAAAAAAAAATCTCTTTTCCAAGTAAATACGATGTCTGTATTAAAAATATTGATGTTTGCACTATATTAAACATAATCAATAACGTTCCAAAACGAAGAATAAGTACTTTTAATTATGTTTAAAATATTGTCTCGAGTTGGATAAAAAGAAATTATTTAAAAAATTGAAATATTATGAGAACACTTAAGTTTACGTTATTTTAAATGTAACATATAGCAGGTAATTAAATATCTTTACATTTATAACAAAACAGTGTTGGTAACCCAAAATATAAACATATTGTAATGATATTGGTTTGGATTAATCTAAATTATGTAAAAAAGTCATGGATGAAGGTAAATTTTCTTTAAAGTAATATATGTAACGTATCCTTTTAAGGTTCATCCGTGAAGAAACACGCGCTTCACAGAAATAATGGGTAAAGGATTTCACCTTTAAAATATATTTTTATACCATATTTCCTGTTAAAAGAACAACTGCGCGATTTCCTGTTAAAAGGAACAACTCCGCAGTATTTGGCAAAGACGCCAATTCCCTATACCAATAAGAAGATAGCCTTCACAACAGCTGACGCCAGGACTCTTTCTATTAGTTAGATTTTACACTGTTGGCGAGGGGAGAAAGATGCAAGGGGTATGTCATATATAAACCGTTGTGCGTATGTTTAAGGCATCTCCGGGATCCAAACATCCACACCGAGATCACGACCACGCACAAGTCAGTCAGAGCCACACACTGGCATTCACAGTCTAAAATAACTTACATTCATATCACAAGTGTGCAGTGATATAAAATATTTAATTGAAATATGTATACGTAATTAACAGGTNTTTAAATAAACCGTGTGTGAATAAACAGCCATCAACAGTTCTCTTTCTTACATTTATTAATTATACCATTCTAATTAGTGCTAAAACACGGAGCTATAGTCAGCTGGTTAAACGGTATATTTTCCGTACAGTGATGATAGGTGCTAAAACACGGAGCTATAGACAACCTAAACATCATCACAGCATTATTATATCAGGGAATTAATCCGTAGTGTTTCAATCGACACCCAAAGTGGGGCGATTGATTACATAGTGTTACAATTGGCGCCCAAAGCGCGGCTCCATTGATTCAATAAGGTTACAATATGATTTTCGAACTGTCATCCAGGTAAAAACCTATCGTGAACGGACTTTATCGCATATTCCTTAACTTACAAACAATTGCCACGCTTTATTAAATTTTTGTTTGCGTGAATCCTTTTACCTTTTAAGGAGATATTTTCGGAAATGAAAAAATTAAAGGACAGGGCTATTTAAGGTGTGGGTACTAGGTCACACTTTCTAAAAAGTAAAGCCACGCCACCGACTCAAGGACTTGAGGACCCTGGTTTTATTTCGGGTGGTGCTAACTCTTATCGGTATTAAAATCGATAATTACAAGACTGATTTAATATATGTTAGTATACCAGGACATAAGTTTCAAAATCTCACGTATTATTAATCATATCTTAGTTTAGAATTGTAAATAATATTGATAATTTACAAGTGATCTTATTTTATGTGCTTGTGTTTAGGAAAACCAGTATTTTATATGATTTTTTTTATAATCAAAACTAACCATAATGCTAACTTGACTAACTGCCGTTAAAAAGATTAAATTTTATCCTACAATAATAGCTACATATTATATCCAAAAGTGTACAAACTAACTAGAATGTCTGATTGCATTCCAACTCAATTGTTTGTTGTAACTTACATCAGCATTGATGATGAAAACATGGGTCAAATTTCGGGTTTATTTAGTCTAGTGAAGGAGAGGTCGGGTTTTCAAACCCATCCGATTGTGCCGAGGGTGATTTACCCTCAAATATTATCCCACTCTCCCTCCACGCTACTGAGGGTACATTTCCTCAGAATTCTACCTCCCTACTCTTTATTCCGCTAGTGTAACTAAATGCAGATAGTCTGGGAGAGGAATAAGACTTGGGAAAACATATTTAAAAAAGGAGTTTAATCCGATCTTTCTGGCGACTCTTTTCGATAAGAGAGTTAATTTCGTGGAATAATATTCCATCGCACTCTTTTAATTGCTGAGAACGTGATTTTTAAACCAAGTTAGACAAACTTTCATTAATGCGATAAATACTTTTTTAATTATCACTAGGCGGCTTCATTGCGAGTATGTTGGCCTTTAAATAGACGCGTTATTTAATTAAAATTATCAACAAGAAGATCTTAATTAGTAACGGTCATCCCCTACTTAAATACTTTGTTAAAAACCTAACCGTATTTTTGTTAAGATAAACTGGAAATTATCATATTTTCTATTTTCAAAATACAATTAATGGTATGATAAAATTGTACTTATTTTCTCATATAGTATATAATAGTTTGAAACACATGCAAATGCAATTAATTTTGAACAAATGAGCCATTACGGAAAATTTTGAATTGAGGAATCCCGTAAAATGTCGATTACGCTTAGTTTTAGAATAAAAATTATGATTTTGCCTGAAGGTGTGACATCTCAAGTTGGGATAAAATCCATCGGTTATAGCCCCAGGTACAAATAGACGGACAAACAGAATAAAACCCACCTTTTTTGAGTTCGAGGACACATGAAACTGTTTAGATCCATCATAATCTCAAGGTCACAAATGTTCACAATTACAACACTATCTCTATACGAAAACCTATTTCACCAAGAATTTTTCAAATAAATATTCTAACTAATGTATAGAAAGTATTAATCACAAATTAACCCGCTTCAGTGGCCGCATGGTCTAACGTGCGTTACTATCACAGTAGACTAGAATGTCGATCACAAGGAGATCGAGATTCGAATCTCAGTAGGGTGTACTCCGTCCATGCAAATGAGGGTACACTTCATTAAAACATAACCTTCATCATTCCTTAAACCATTAGTGTAACTAGTATATAAACGTATAACCCCACGGCAATGGTACTAAGAAACTAACGACAACTCTTAAGACATATTTTATTTATATCTGGCCTCTAGCAATCGTAAACATATTTATCATGTTTATGCTTGTTTATCTGTGGGTTTTTTTAGCACAGCATCTTACTACAGGTTGGTAATACGCCTTTGTAATAATAGCACTAATGGATTAGGGTTTAGGAAAGCTTAGTTTTAGAGGAAGTGAACCCACATTTGCGTAGAGGGGGAGTGGGAAACCTTTTATAAAAAACCACCCTCAGTGCACCCAACCGGGATCAAACCCTGATCTCCCCGTCTTCAGCAGTATAGTCCAAAATGAGATTAGCACGTTAGACTACCAGCCCACCGAAGCGGGCTATCCACATTTAACCATGCTAGAGGGGTGGAATGAGGAGGGTAGAATTTAAAGGAAATATAACCTCATTTACGTCGAGAAAGAATGGGGTATTTGAGAAAAAAAATACTGGTGAGATGTTTGAAGTGTAGCGCCGTTTTGTTGAAATTAACGCACTTATGAAAAGGATACATTTACAATTCCTCATTGAAAAAAAGTCTCAATCAAATCCCACACTGTCTGGGAGTGACAGTAGCCACACGACCACTGTTATCCTCAACAAAATGGATAAAATTATTCTCCTTGATGATACGGCACCCCACACTGTTACTTGATAGCTTTGGAAAGGTCAACGGCGTATTCGCAACTACGTAGTAACAAATATTTTACTTGCTCAAAAAATGATTCAGGTGAAAATGCACTTCATTAGATAGCCAAAGATTCTCAATCAAATTATCATCTACTTCCAACATTTTAACTATCGGACAGTTAAATTAGTAACCCTGACAGCTTCAATGTTTTCTAGAGTTCGAGCAATTGTTTTAAGGCCTAGCGGTTTCTCTAGCTGCTTCAACTTTCTCGTGTTTTGATTGCATGAGCTGACGACACAAGATCATAGCGACGAAGAATGAAGTGACGCCGATATTTTGGTTTAGGGGCCGAATCACATTCATTGTTTTATACAAAACGCACGTTGCATACCAGACTATCGATCTATGTCGACTAAATGTGATGGAAAAAGGTACAAGATACGGTCAACACAATTCTGCCACTACACACTATGGCCTATAAACAAGACTTTAAAAGAGTTGTTTCCATGCACCATCCTGTATTTATTTAGACTATTTAACAATCACACTAAAGTTGTGTTTATTTATGCTATTTAATGAACACGTTCAAGAAGAAGTATTTAGTTGAATGGGTTAGTGATCACTTTAGAGACGTTTTTATTTGAGTTATTAACAATCATGTATAAAAGGTGTATTTAGTTGGACTGTTTAACGATCCCATTCGATACATGTTTATTTTAGCGATTTAGATTCCAATATAGAAGGTGTATTTAGTTGGACAGTTTGACGATCACATTGGAGAGATACTTATTTGGTATATTTAACTATCACGTTAAAGATGGTGTAACTAGTTTGACTGTTCAACAATTTCATTGAAGACGTATTTATTGAGTTAATGTATTTAACAATCATGTATGGATGGTGTAAGGTTGGTTGGTATTATGACTCCTGGATGAATATTAATCCGGCCAATAAATATTTTTATCTGGTCGATAATTTGAAAGTGCGTCTTTTGACCGCCGGATAGCATTTATCTGCCAGATAAAATTTATTTATCCATCACATTTTTATCGGGAGGTTTAAGTACCTGATAATTTTTATCTGAAAGTTAATATTGGCGTTGCCATAGATTGTTTTTCATGAATTTTAACATATCAAAATCTGTTTTTAGGTTAAAATCTTGGTTCATGAGTTTAGTAATCACAGGCTCAGGCTAAAATTATATATAAGGTTAGAATATTTAATTCACACTTTTATACAAACTTACAAGATATCTGTGGGGGCATAGTTATATAAGAACAAATTATTTAAGTGTGAGAACGATAAATTAAATGTTTTAAATGCTGTACCAAATTTTTGACCACATTTTGGCAAACATCGAAATCATTACTTGTAAGACAACCTAGCTTCTTCACCCACGCGACGCCATCTGTTTCCTCACACTCATTTAGCCGCCATTAATTAACAAGTCTTGAGCACTGTAGCCACTAGCCAGGTTGTAGAGGTAGCAGCAGTGTTTATACGCATGCGCGCACCAGTAAAAACAGTACCAACCTTGCGTTTTCTGCATAAAAATATATTCATCCTACAGCTAGCCATCCGGCATATTAATTCAGTTCATAATACGCGTAAAATAATAAAGCAGCTGATAACCTTTCTCTGGTCGCTAACTTTAGCCTCCCGATAGCAATATTTATCCGGTAGTCATAAGACCGGCCCTTAGTTGAATACTGGAAACGTATTTATTTGAGATAATTTATTTAACAATCATGTATAGATTGTGTATTTAGTTGGACAGTCTAGCGATCACATTGAAGATAAATCTATTTTGGATATTTAACTATCGCGTTATTTTCATATACCTACACCAACTCACAATTTATTGACTAATTTAATTTAAGCACTCTTAGTGCCAGAAATATTAATATACTGGAAGTACGATTAATTCAAACATAAATACATACTACATTTTTAAGTGTTAGCTCTTATCAAAAAAAGGAGTAAGATAAATAAATATTTGTTGGAAACCATTGTAGATTAGTTTATGATGATGAATGAAGGGAGAAGTAATGCAATTTCTACATCAAAAATTAGTCAAATGAGTGCAATTCAGAGGAATCTTAAGGAAAAAGGTAGTGGTGTAGTTTTTGTAGGGTGAAACACACATTGGCAGTGGTGTTAAATATATCCGTGAGCACTTAGTTCACCTCTTCAAAGACATATAGTTTAGGTAGTAACACAGTTCGAACCAGATGTTACATCGTGGTGTGTTAGCCTGGAGTATTAATTAGGAAACAGCGGAATTCAGACCAGTAAAACAGTTTTACCATATTTTAAAAATTCATCAAAATTTAAAATTAACTATATTAAAATGAAAGAATTGTTAAACTGATACCAATGTTGCTGTTGTCACGTGAAAATTTCAGAAGCTCGCACTTAAATACGTTTTCTGGTTCGAGCGTCTAATACACCCCAGTTAATCTGGAGTGGGACGGACTCTTTAAGGGTCGTTGCAAATATGCAAGGTCTTGTGAATCGAGACATTGGTTTGAGAAATAAGCTTAGATAAATGAAAAAATAATTATTTTCTAAAATGTCGGCATTCCTAATTTTACTACAGGGGTGGTGTTATTACTTGTAAGTTTAATGGACAGTGTACATTCTAAACTATCTTCAATTTTACTATGTTTAACACCAGTAGTAATATAGCCGCATTAGCGCTGAGAGAGAAAATATAACAAATCAGGATTTAAACCCCGACCTTTCTGTCAGTGATAATCGAGTGTATTGCTTTAGGCTACCATTGCCAATATAATATAAGGAAACAGGATTAAACTAACAAACTCTCTGACCTTAGGAAAAACTGAAGCTAGTGACCACCATAGAAACTCCCATTCAATTCCCTAATCTAACTCCAAACCTCCTTCAAATCTATTTTCACGTTGTCCTCCTATCAACGTCTTGGCCTACCAAGGGATCTTATATTTTCACTAAAATGTCGTGTTCACCCCTGTCATCACCCATACGGCCGACGCGCCACGTGACAACTCCATTTCAGCCTGAGTACCCAGATTAACCTCAATATTTTTTGAGGATGCATACAAGCCATGAAGTTCCTCGTTATGAAACTTTATCCATTCTACTGTTTGTTAATCCATCTAGAAACCAAATAGCTTTTTCTGTTCTCTATTCTTGAAAACTCTCAATCTATTCTCTTGGTACAGAGGGAAAGACAGCGCTTCACATCCGTAAGGAACAACGGGTAAGATTGTAGTTTTATACGATCTCGATTTAATATTTAGAGACAGAAGACAAGACAACAGCTCATAAACTCAATATTGGTGAGCATTACCTGCGTGAATTCTGTTTTTGAACTCCTCTTGAATTCCATTTCCCTATGATAGCACAATCCCCAAGTATTTTAATTTATCAAATTCTTGAAAAGGTATGTCGCCAACCTCTATGAAATGTTTCAACATACAGTCATATACTTTATTTTATTATATATACTCCTAAACCTATTTCTTGGTTGTTTTTAGACCTAAACTTGGCATTACTTTTAACTATCGCCTCATTGTCACCCAGAAAATGTGTATCATCTACATCGATTTACAAGTGAGTGACGCCATTTAATGTTGGAAAGGGAAGAGGATTAGGGAAAAAAATACTTAAAAGTGTCAGAATCAACCCAGATAAAGGTTCAGAAAACCCCTGTTAGATCAACAGGCCGGGGACGAACCCATATTCATCAAGTTAGAGTCAGTGATGCTAACGGCTGGTTATTCAAGCTGTTAACGGGGATGAAGACATCAGTCTAGTATTGTTGGGTTTGCCAGTGACAGGTTTGTTCTAGTTCCGGGTGGGTATATTGAGACACGTTACCAGCTAAATGGTTTACCTCTTCCTACAAATGCGGGTAAACCTTTATCTAAATTCCACCTGCGTCACTCCTACCCCATTAATGATGGGCAGTAAGACGCAGCACACCGAAACTAAAATTGTTATAAGTAAACTACCCTTAAACTATTTTTTTAATGTGTTTTATGTAAAATAGTCTCCATGTATCAATTTTAAACAAAACCGTTAGAGCTATTTTCAAATGTTATAATATTTCAAAAACTACTCATCAGTAAATAATTGTTTTTACGAAAATAAATTCATTTTTTTAAATATTGTAAAGAAACTTACCAGATATTTATTTTGAGCCAAATCATTAGAGCAATTTTGTGTAATATTTCAAATTTGTAAAAAAAAAAAAATCGCAATAAAGTACTCTTAACCAATTTTACCCGGAAAAAAATACATAATTTTATTTGTCATGTCAAACACTCCTCAGATATTTATTTTAAACAAAATTTATGGAGATATTTAAAAAAATGACTTTTTAAAAATCACTCATTGGTAAACTACCAGGTACCCTTAAACTAATTTTTCTTTGTAATTTTGTAGGTATAACAATCCCTGGATAACAATCAATTTTAAGCAAAATTATTAAAGCAATATTTTAATGTTGAATTTTCAAAAATCATTCATCAGTAAATTTCCGTTTATCTTAGGTTTAGGTTCAAGATAAAAATAAAATAACTGAGATAAACATCTAAATATCAAGTATGAATAGAGCCCATTAAAGATATTAGAATCTAGGCCCAAAAATATGTGTACGGACAGACAGAATAATTATTTTAAAATCAGTTTTTTTAAGTCCAGGAGCACAAAAAACGTAAAAATTCATCATAATCCCGAGTTCAAACATTTTCACGATTACAATACTTTTTCTTTATATTAGAAAGTCAAAGTTTAGTATAAATGTTTATTTTTGACGAATATATGCTTAAAGGACAGGAATTAAGAGTTTGTATTAATTTATTACCATAAAGATGGTTCCTCAAATAGTTTAGAGCTCATTCCAGCGAGAGTATAGCAAAACCCAATAACCTCCATCTGTTGAAAGTATCAATGAAAAAATTCATTTAAAATATTTCATGAGGGCATCTTCTTTTTCGTAAAATCAAAAATAAAATAGTTGATTATCTATGTAAACATAAATAAACTAGTCGTCACAATATTTTTATTGGTGCACATAGCCTGTTTTTCTAAGCACAAGGCTATGATCGGCACAAGACATGGACAGCATTAGTTGCCTGGTATAGCGCGCCCAATACTACACATAAAACTACAGGCCCTAATAAAATATAATATCTTAACCAGAGAACTAATATGTTCACAAACAGAAAGGCCATAACCCAGAAATTTAATTGGAGTATGAAGGATGGTATATTCCTACCTATAGTTGATCATGAGAAAATTTACCGCCAAGAGAGTGTTTAAAACATTATACCTCTTGAAACAATTTAAATTGTTTTAAAACATAATTGAAAGGAATATAAGAATACATCATTTATTTAGAAATCTAGGGTTGTTAAAACCCATATGACACCTTAGCTCAGTCGATAGAATGTCTCTCTACTAAGGTGAGGGTCCCTGTTTCGATTCTTGTCATGGTCGAAAAATTTATATTTGATGGAATGTGGGTTTATCCTTTCACAGTTATGAATTAACGTTTGGAGTCTGAATGTTGTGCCTTTTCTAGCTTAAGATAGATTATAAGGTATATGAAGGCCTAGCCAGCCGATAGTGGAAAATATATGGGTTGAATAAAAAACTGATCCAGGACACAAGCTGGAAACAGTAGTGGGTGTAAAGGTTGTTTGGACTCCACACGTATTTACCTAAGATGAAGTTTGTGAAGGGAATATTTACACTTTGTGTTATTTTAACCGGCAAACATAATAAATAGATATTTTTCCTAAATGCTCGTGGCCCCTGGTTCGAATAACTTGGACAGCCCGAATTAACTGTGTACTGTGTATAATAATCGCACACTAAACTTAGAATATGGACACAACAAATTTAACTGAAGTCGATGTCAATTAATATGTATTTTTTTACAAAAATACTGGCCTAGTTGTTCACTTATTATAAAATTAATTTAAACTTCAAATGCTAAACGCAAGAGGACAAATACGTCAGTCTTGTATTATCTCGTATGTCGGTGATAAGAAGGTCAGGATTTGAATTCTTGCTTGGTGCATTGAGGGTGATTCGTAAATGTTATTTCCAGGGAGTCGAACTGGAACCGATAACCAAAACTAATATTTATTTTTAAAAAGAACCAGAATCGGAACCGGAACCCTAAAAACATTATTCTGAATAACGGAAAGTGGAATTTGAACCGTTAAATAATTTTAGGTTCATAAAGGTTCTAAAAGGTTCTTAAAGGTTCCTAGTTTTACAGAATTGTATACCAGTTTGACATGTTGAGCACATTTTATTTTTTTTCCTAAGCTTAGTTTAATTTTGAAATGTTGTGTTTCCCCCTCTCTCAGTAAGTTCTGAAAGGTCTTGATACATTTTAGTTTACTGCTTTGTTTGAAATCTCTTTTCTAAGATGATTAGAAAAGCGTTAATGAGCCCTTAGCAATACACACTAATGATTTTAGATTTAGGAGGTATGTCATGACTGTCACATTGTAATGTTTTCTCACTTTAATGTTTAGGGTGGCAAAATACAAACTTTAAATTCTTTCACTCAAGTTTAAATTATGAAGTAGCTCCATGAATGTGTTCCTTGTGTACAGTGTGGAGGTGATATTTTTGTTTGTTTGTTAGTAAGTAGTTTAAATATTATTATTGATGGGGTGCTTTAAAGAAAACTCAGCTCGGAAGTTTTTTGACTATGAAATTGACGGTGACAGATCAAGATGCAAATTATAAAGATAAACTGTTGTTATTAAAGTACGTTTTAATATTTTTTTAAAATCTAGCAGTACTTTTGATCCTGAGTGCTATTTCCAAAGTGGTTCTCCGCTCTCCTTCCACGCAAGTGCGTATACACTTCCTCTAAATAAAAACTATAACCTTCCTCATTCATTAAAAACCCACTATCAAAATTAGTACATTAACGTAGCCCGAATTATAGACAGACGCTACGATAAAAAAAAAATAAAGAACCGGAACCATAACCGGAATACTATCAGGAACCGAAAAGAACCGGAACCTTTATTGTGCTTTAACCGGAACCAGAACCGATAAAAATTTACGTTTGACTCCCTGGTTATTTCATTCTGGTATCTATCATTTTATATCTACACTTAAAAGAATTACTCTCCTAGTCTTTGCCTCTTAGATTAAGGCCCGAGGTTATAAACTTCATTAGAATGACAACGGTTCTTAGATTTATAAAAATTAGCATGCAAGGAGTGAATTTTCATTCAAATTAGATTGATAGTCTTGGCCTTAAGTCGGAGAAATACTAGGCTACTACTAATTTAAAAAAACTTAAAGTTAAACGTTATAATATAAAAAATACGCTTTGTTTTTGAGAAATATTCTGCCGTCAAAATAATGATAATCCAAGCTTTCTCGACATTTTTAAGCGGGAATATGCGGCAAAGAAACATCAGGCCCTCCCGTCTAGTAGCTCAGTCATTCGAGTCGAATTAAATACGGCCCTTCGTTTCACCCCATTCGACGAATGGAATGTTCTTGAAAATGAAGTTTGGAATAACACACACATAGCTATGAACATTTTAGACTATTTTTTCACAAGAAATCTCTTTTAAGTTTATATCTGCGAATTCATCAACCTATATATGTTTATTATCTGTGTTTAATAACGGATTACTCTAAGGGGTAAGGAGGAATTGGCTGGTGAAAAGCATGGAGAAATCTCCAACCAGTGCACAGGGGTAGCCAATTATTGCAACGTGAGTCTAACATCTTGGATCACTCGGCTAGAGGTGGAAGGGCGCACCTGAAACGCCGGTTTATTGTAGTCCTCGAGGAAGATGCAGGCAGTCTGCTCCAGCGACAAGTAGGTGTAGGTGGTGACTCCGTGACTCAAGTACACGGGGATCGACGCCAGGACGATCAGTACCCACGTCACCACAATGGCGGTTATGGCGTTCCTCTCAGTCCTCACCGACATAGAGGTTATCGGGTGGACGACGGCGAGGAACCTGTCCAGGGACATAAGCACCAGGGTGTAGACACTAGCGTAAGCCGTCACCACGATCAGGTATTGGACGATCTTGCACCAGACGTCACCGAACGGCCAATAAGGGAGCATGTAGTCAGTGGCGGTGAATGGCACGCAGAATACGATGAAAAGCAGGTCGGCGATGGCGAGGTTGATGATGAGGAGATTGGTTGTGCTGCGCATCTGCTGGTTGAAAGCAACCACGATCACCACCAAGGCATTACCGAACAGGCCTATGAGGACGATGAGGCCGAACAGGATAGGGACTACTATGGCCACTATCTGGGTGGTTATTTGGTTTGACTGGTTCTGGTCTCCGTAGTCGATGTGGGAGGTGCCACTGGCGTTGTGGCAGAACGCGGGCAGCTCTGAGGTATTGTTAGTCGAGTAGTTCTGGCACTGTACATAGTTGAAACGGAGCTGGGATATTCCATATCCAACGGCACTGGGCGAGGGTGCGTCATCCATTTTATAGTCTAGCTTAGAGATGTACCAATGTTATCTTCAAGTGGAGACCAGGAAAGTTAACCAATGCTTACATAAACAACGAAGTCACACGCAGAAATTGACAAAAAAGCTTTTGAATACTTGACGATGAAAATTAAAACAATTACAGTAGAAAGCAAACTGACGCGTTTATCGGCCGGCTACGGAAAAACAACTGTGATTTTTTATTTTATAAAATAGAAACCCATTGAAACAACTGAAAACTCGAAAGCCAACAAACAGTCAGATAAAAATGACGAATGTGCTCGAGCTTTCCCAACGTTGAGTGAAGAGTCCGCAAGGTCGCACAGCATTATCAGCTTGCTTCATCTCGGTGACAGCATTATCCGCACTGACGTGTTCGTTTTAGTAACAGTAGTTTAATATATATTAGGCATTATCACAACCTATATAAACTTAAGTAATATTAGTCTATTTATGAAACAAATCGTATGTTCCACTGCTCCATGCTTCTTCATACGTCTTAGAGATTAGGTTTTAGTACATATTTTATTAAGTACAAATCATCATTTTATAAATATTGCGTGAAAATAATTAGATAAATATGTTTTTCTAGTTGTTCCCAATCTTCTTTGAATAATTATACGTAATTAAATATAGATAAATCTCTTTGGCCTATTTGAATGTACTTTTACTATCTTGTGAATCAATTAGGCATCGACATATGTTAATTATTACATATACGTAATTGACAATTATAACACTGATGGGATCATACACCACGTGGTTCGCAATTACAATTTATTCTAAGCTAGAAAATTAACTACCCTTTTTCTGCTAGACAACATTTTTTCTTCTAGTGTTTTCTTTAGTATTTTAGTCAAACACTACATAGATTCACTGCATTGTAATCACTCCGATGATGGAAATCACAAAGATGTGGAGCTGGTTAACAGAGGGTGGTTATTTGAGTAGCTAGTTCTGATTGGGTATTAGGACCGTCACACGATATTTAAGATTGAGTACATAATCGCGCAATCATACCAATAACTTGTACTTTAACACACACACAAATAACACATTATTTGAATAAATTACTATTCGTTTAGCGCGTAGTTATTTTGTACTGTGGGATAAAGTTTTTACGGAAAATCAACGTTCACAAGAGGTCCTTCAAAAGACAAATATTAATCATGAGATTACCTAATCAGGCTAAAATTTAATCTTAAGGAGGTTATCTGCTATAGCATTACTATATTTAATATGAGAACCATTGTTACGTACAAATTTAAGAGTTGTGATAATTTGGGCTCAAAACTTTGTACTATCAATTAAAACACATTTAATTTCTGTCCAAGAATTCAATGCACTTTGTAACTAGGATATAGTTTACGCTCTAGCCGATTTATCATTAAGTGTCTTGAAAAATGTATCATATTATATTTAAAAATACATGTTTTCAAGCAGAACAAATATTTAACTACGTTCAGCTTTATTAAAGTAGTTTAAGGTATCTATTATCTAAAACTAGTACGTATCAAATCACTATATTAAAACAGCATCTATATTGAAGTTAACATAAATGAGATGCACACGATAAAAAATAATATCAAATATAGACCGAATGTTTTGTATTAATGCAATGCTGTCCGATAGCAACTAATGTTTTATTTGAAAAGGAAGTTAACAAATAATTGTTTTAAGAAGAAATTAACATAATATATTATACGTTTATTCACTTGTACGTATATTTTTCTTATTACACATTTCGCATGAGTTTATATTTTTTTAAACTGTTGGATTAAAATCCCTTAAAAAACGAAAGCGCAATTTGAAAATATAGTGTGGATTATTCGTACATCACTGAACAGTAAACACTAACAGTTTATGTTAAGTTTGTAAGTAATTTATTTTATTTCTGTAAAAAATCTTTATTTTAATTTTCTCCACAAAATTACATTGCTATTTTGTGAGAAGAGGATGAATCGTGTACATGTTTGATTTTCGAATATATTGAATTGTTAAACAATATGGCAGGTATCCGCGCGAATGGAAGAATCGGGTTGAACGATCATGAACAAGAATTTACAAGCGATCCAGAAATGTCACGACTCGCCGTACGGACAGGCGAATACCGACTGATCTGATGCAGTGACACCGAGACGCTAAGGAGAGCGCGTCGCTCTCCCCTTCATTCACGGTACGTAAGGGAGGGGAAGGTTGCGTGCGCACCCTCTTAGAGTGAAATAAAACCACCACACCCCTTGAGAACATGTTTACATTTTATATTATGTAAAGATGACCATGGGCCACCCACGCGTTATTATTTTCGAGCCCATGCCGGTGGGCACGTGGTCTAATTGTTGAAATTAATTAGTCTAGTTTGTCGGTGATGGGTATGTTAGGGTTGGAGTCCGAGCTGCCTAATCAGAGGATGTTTTTCTCTAAAAGTTTCCCACTTTACCTATACGCAAATGCTGGTATATTTACTCTAGATCCTACTTTTTCATACCTAACCTATTAGCGTAATAATTAATATTTAGTAGTATTGTCCTAAAAGGAACGAAAGCGCGGGGGGAAATATGCTTTTGATCAAATTAATAAATTTGTTTTGGAATTAGATACAGTCCAAATTTTATAGGAAGACCCTTATTTGACAGCTATAAACGTTACCAGATCTATATTCACGTATCCATACACTAACACATATGATCTGAGGCTTTGATATATATATATATATATATATTATCAATGCTATAAAATAACGCTAATTTTATTATGTCATCAATTTTGACCACAAAAGTTTGTATTTTCTAAAAGAGTCTTCCTATGAACATTGGAATATAGATACATTATTTGTTTTTGTATTATTTGTTGAATATTTAATCTAATTTTAAAATGTATGATCATATTGGCATACTGTTCACAGACCAACTTAAATAAGGGCCAAATATTTATACATTTTTAATTTTGGCACTAGTCAAAAGGCTTATATAAGCTACAGTAGTCTCGATAGCGGAGGTAGGGATGCGTCCGGTTCACGTTCTTTACATTGCTACATAGCTATAGTATCCACATGGCTTCTTTGGTGCTGACTGACAGCTCACATCTGACAGCTGGTATATAGGTAGGTAGGTATATACCTAAATTTAGACTGCCAGAAGGGACAGCTACTAAACACATATTTTTTGCAGATCATATGGTTCGGCGTAGGGATACGTAAATTGGTCTGGTAACTTTTTAAAGCGGTCTGTCAGCACCAAAAAAGCCATGGGGCTACTTTACGTGGTAAAACAACGATAGCAAATAAAATAATTGTTACAGTTCGCTGCGCCGCGCACAAGTTATTGCTCCTTTACCTCAAAATTTAGAACTTACTTAAAACTCTTAAGATATGTTTAACGAAAATAGACAGTGTTAAAGAAACTTAATGATAAAGGTCATCACTATCCACCTAAGAACATAAATATTGTAAAAACAGTTACAGAAACTTTGGTAAAAGAGGAACATCTTTGTCCACCAAAAAGCCTAGCAATCAATTCCAAATTTCAAAGACCTCCATTTAAAGTATTGAATTTCTAGTAGATCAGAAATTATTGGTTTTATAAAATTATATTTCAAATAAAAGTTTTATATTTGTAAAAATCTTACAACTTTGTTATGATAAGTTATTTCATATTTCAAAGGGTGGCGGAGATACGAAAGTAATGAAAATTTCCACATTTGTTAAGTAACTTCTAGTTCATCGTTTCTGGAAGAAAAAAAAAGGTTAAATTATCTCCTAGTTGTTGTTTTTTTATTGAGATGGGTAATTTTGTTTGTAACGTTATACAGGGCCTAGATACGAATTTTAATCAAAATCTTGAGCGCTAATTTCTAGAAAATTGATTTTTATCCCTTCATCCTAAAGTAGACTACCCTTAATTTTAAAGTTGTATATCTAATTCCAAAAATCCCTTCGGGGAGCCTTGGTAAGAGCCTAGATAACAAGTTTTAACCCAATCAGTAAAATAATTTCGGCTCTAAGCCTAGATAAGACCCATAAACAGACGGAATGGTAAAACCACTTTTTCTGGTTCACAGGGTCATGAAACGTCATTTTTTACGAACACAATGTTTCTCTCTTTGAGGGGTCGATAGAACGATAAAGTAGAAACTATTATTGGATAGGCCTTTTAAAATTTCAGAAGATATTAAGATATATTTATTTTAGTAAAAAAAAATATATATGTACAAATTTCACTTTAAAAAAATGTGTTTTCATTTTTTCCGGCTATTCCGTGTAATTCTATTATTCTTTTAGCTTTGCGGTCAAAATTGATAACATTTTACTCTACAGGATAGTTTTTTGGGTTGGCAGAAATATCTTTAAAAAAACGCATTTAAGAAAAAAAATGTTTCACACAAAGTCGCTTGGTTTTGAGACGCTGTCAGAGTGACGTAATTTATTTTTGATTTAGTGGACGTCTTCAAGGCCATGTAAAGGTCAACTACGGTTTTTCAAATGGGACCCTGTATTTTTTTTATTACAGAGTCGTATTCTACGGAAAAAAACAAGCCACTTTTGTCTGAAACACTTTTTTTTATCCGGGGTTTATTTTTGACTATATTTAATAAAGTAAAGAAATATGTATGATGTTTTTGGAACTATTTTTATTTAATTTTATTGCCTACTAGAATCTGTAGAGTGTACACAAATCCAAGAAAAACGATCTCACAAACAAAAAACAAACGTTCGTTCATAAGGGTCGAAAGGCTAAATTGGTCTAACTAATATATTTATATAATAAATAGACCAATTTAATATTCAAATCCTTATCAATAAACGTTTACACTAAACAAAATAACACAATTTTTCATAAAGTGAGGTATTTTCGTTAATAATTGTAAATCCTAGTATTGTGAGCTATGGAGTTATTCTGTTGTTGAAAAAATGTAAATGATTTTAATTTATGGTGAGTCTAGAAGAAAATTTAGTGATGCTAGTTTACTGTATGCTGATCGTTATCCTGAGAGAAATGCACCGTCATGTAGATCTTTTTATCGCGTAGTTAAATAATTAGTAGAAAGTGTACGTGTTCAAGCAAAGAAAAGGAGCTACCGAGCAACTGTAAGCGATGAACGTGAGATCGCAGTAGCTTATAATCCTTATGTAGGTTCTCGTGTGTTTTCTGATGATTTCTGAATATCCGCAGTAGTGTGCTCAAAATAGTGAAGCGTCATGACCACGTGTAGGTGCATCAAGAGCCTTATGGAGAGGATTTTCTCAATCGAGTGTCACTCTGCCAATGAGCACATGAACAAGTAAGAATAAATATGAACTTTTTTCTTCAAGTATTATTCTTTGATGAATCGAGCTTTACTAATCATGGGGAAGTCAACTGATATAACATTAATTATTTGAGTTCAGAAAATCAACGGTGATGTCGCCAAATTGAAAGGCAGCGTAGCGCCCTTGGGCTGTAAACGTTTGTTGCGGACTTTCGGAGACAAATTTACTAACCCCTTTTTTATTGGTGGTACATTGAATGGAAACAAATACAGAAGAACCTTTCTAGATCAAGGATTGCCATTGCTGCTAGAAAACTTAAACCTTCAAGACAGGCAGAACATGTGGTTTCAGCATGAAACTACCCCTGCCCATTATTTCAGAACTGCACAAGTATTGGCCTAAAGCGCCTAATTTAGGTCTCAGTTGCTTAGCGGGATAGCCCAGCTTACCCCTACACTTAGCTATAACTGACTATAACTTATCAAATTAACAATTGTCATATTTATTTTTTAATATATATATATTGATGATAATAATAATAATATGTGACAAAAGTCACAAAACAATAGGCCACTCGCCGTTT
Source organism: Timema californicum (assembly GCA_902141385.1). NCBI lineage: Eukaryota > Metazoa > Arthropoda > Insecta > Phasmatodea > Timematidae > Timema > Timema californicum. The sequence continues at coordinate 21,477 of CABFOW010000288.1, forward strand.
GTTCTCTACTAGTATACGATTGGTTTGACCTTTTAAAATTCCCCAATTGACACCACACTCTCATCAAACTTATACTCTATCTCTACTACTTACAAAACAAAGTGTCGGTCTGTGTGTCTGTATGCCTGTTGCCTAAGATCTCTGGAACCACTTACTGATTGGGATGCACCTTTTTAATTTGGTAGGATAGGCCTATTTATCCATGCATATTTTTATATGTATTTCATTACGTTAATACTTCATAGAAGTTAGTAGTGATCTCCAAAGATTTAAAAACCGGTGAATATTCTATCGATTTGAAAATCACTAAGGAAAAGTATTTTAAATTAAAATGCAAGAAGAAATTATAGGATATATTTCAACTTAAAATTCAAAGAGAAATATTAGGACTGTAGAAATAACAATTTAAATTTGTCAAAACGTTAGCGTTTTTAAACTATATCAATTATTATTAACATGTAACCAACACATAAAAAATCGAGTATTTCATTTTATAACTATTCAAAACTTGATAAACATGGACATTATTTGTGGTATTTCGAAGTGTTTTATGTACACTGTGGCGTGGAAAAAGCTTGGACTGCCACACGTGAATCTATTGTTATGACCTCAGACCCGACAATATAGATTCGTTGATAAGTTCGGAGATTCCGGATTCAAGCCTCGATCATCAACTGCATGCAAATGTATTCAAACATTATGGTGTACGGCCCAAATTAACTTTTGAATCGATTTTCTCCGTGCATGCAGCAAAAATTATCTTTAAGTGCTTTCAAAGAGCTAAGTCAATGGACATGATGGATATACCGAATACCATAGACGGCATCCTGACGATGGAGGGCGCTTGGCAACGATCTGTTCTTGAGCGTTGTAGTCGAGGCAAGCGTTGGGTGGTCCCACGAAACCCCGTCCTGTCGAAAGTTTTCAATTACCAAATCATTGTGAAGCTGTTCAGTTTCATAAAATCCATTAAGTATGTAATTATGTACGTAAATCAATAGTGGTAGTTCTAAAGTAACGTTTATTACTAGCCAGACTAATGAGGTGGAACCATTTCAGTTGGGGTTATTCAGCTGTTCATTTAGAAAAGTGACGATGTGTATATTATTTTACAATAAGTAATGTACTGACGTCACTAACAAAGCATGCGACACACTATTAACAACTTTCTTCAAACTGTGCGCTGAAGATTCCTTTGCGAAGACGCTAACTTAGAGTGATGTTGCTTGGAGTATTAATAAATTCCCGTGGCGAAAGAAAGGTGTTTCTATTGAGGAATCCCCTGGAGTAATGAACGGTGGTTCCCTCAACCAGGTGTATAACGTTCACCCGAATAATGCAGTGTGATATTATTTGAGAATGTGGCTTTATGCCGTCAACGGTTCAACTTAATTTGATAACCTACGTACCGTGAACGACGTAACCCACGCATAATATCAATTAGTTTGCTAAGCACTGGGATTATTAGAGGATGACTCACACTGAAGCAGTAGTTGAGCAAAAAGCGCTTTGTGTATCTCTTCTCCCTCACTCAGAAATTTGATTATTATATTAATAATTTTCATATAGCAGATCTTCTCGCAATTTGACCCGCCCACAGGGAAACCATGTTGGAATATATCGAGTATAGAATCAGACTAGACCAATTGTTAGACTATTTAAACTTCAAGGAAGATATTTTTAATGCAGGTTTAGAGTGAACTCAATCAAATTTCAAGGGATCTTTCGGACAAGATCGGGAAACACTTGGGTCTCCTTTTATCCTTCAATTCGTACGGTACAGTGATGGCTCGTGTATAGGCACAGTGGAACTGCAGCACTCTCTATTTACACTTGATATTATCGATAACATTTAATATAATTAATCCTTTTTTTTCTTTAATTCTCTATTTATTTTTGTAGTATCACATATATTCCTTAAGCTTAATGACAGTACTTCAGTAGCCATCCCCCACTTTTTGAAAAAGATACAAAAATCTTTGTATGGAACTGTGTGCTTCACAGTGCCAGTGACGTGGTGTTTGACTGTTGTGCGCATGCGTACATAGAAGGGTGGTGGGGAGAAAGGTGGGACTGCCAGGTAGTGCCGGCTCTGGCGTGATGGTGGAAGGAGGTTTTCTTTTTACTCAGTGTGTGTTGTGCTTAAAAACCGTGTACCATATTTTTGAAAGTAATAAAGTGTAGAAGAGTGTAGAATTAGATTATTATTCTGCTTCCATCTATTCTATTTGATTATTTTTTTCGGTTCTTTTATTTAACAGAAGGACTAAATGCGTTTGCAGTACTTTCAATGGAGAAAAATTTCCTCAATTGTCATCCAGAGATGAAGAAGAAAATTATTGAACTTTTTGCGCAAATTAAAACAAGAAGAATTGATTTCATTTTTAAATGAGTATATCAAGCTTGAACTGTAACGATTTAAGAAAAAGTAAGTAAAAAAGTTTTTTTTTTGTTAATAATTTATTAAGTTCCTGAATAGATTTTCTTTTTATACATTTTTTTCCTTTTACACAATTTTAAAACAAAGGCTAAAAAAATTCTGGAGCAGCACCCCCACTAATTTTAGCTACGAGCCGCCACTGGTACGGATTTATATTCTTGAATAGAATTTGAGAGAGACAAGAAACAACCGGACAATTAAATGAGTATTTCATACTTTGAATATAAACAAGCCTATATTGAACATGGAACAACTTATTGTATATTTAAGCAGGGCGCACACATGCTGGCACAAACGTTTCGAAACATGAAACGAAACATCTTGAAACCACGACACAAAAAAATGTGTCAGCTATTTTTTTTAAATGAAACACGGCGAAACAAAAATATAATGAAACGAAAAATTTTAGTTGGTACTAAATGATGGTGTTTAATGTTAGCGATATTGATGCTGATGAAGTGTTAGCTATAATTTCCTGTGGTATTGGTTGGTTAAGCAGGAGCAAGGCCGTAGTCAGAGGGAGGTTTTGGGGGTTCAAACCAACTCTGAAATTTTATGAACAAAATATATATGACTTTATTTATTTATTTATGGTTCAAACCATATCAAAATTAAGGTACAAGTACAACTTAGGGAGCTCTATTACCATAAAAAGCACTTCAGAGAGCTTATAGAGGTGTTTAATATCTAGAATTGTTCCTATCCTTCGGCAAATGGGATAAGCTGCCATAGAAACACTTCAAATAGCTTCTAGGGGTGTTTAATATTCAGAATTGTTCCTAGTCTCCGGCATTTAGATGGTTATGTTGTCATAAAAATTCAGATAGCTTCTAGAGGTGTTTAATATTTTAAAAAATTCCTTGCTTTCGTTAGTTAGTGAGTTATATTGTCATAAGAAAATCAGATATCTTCTTGTGGTGTTTAATATTTAAAACATTTCCTATCTTTAGTTAGTTAGGGGTTTTTGTTGCAATCATAAAATCAGATAGCTTCTATAACAATTTTATAAAAAAATATTCTAGCCTTCCGCAATTGGGGGATGTGCCCACAAAACCTCCTCCCCCCCCCCACCCATTCCCCCTGAAATTTCGGCTGACTACGGCCTTGAGCAGGAGAAAGCATCAAGTAGGAGGTACTGGGTTCACCCTACCAATGAAAAAAGAATTGAGAAATGTTCTTTTGAAAACTACACATACTCGTACATGTCTTTACACTCACTACCGGTAGCCTTTTTCGGCATTTTAAAGTACATACAAAACAAGAATGATCAACACAGCTCAAGTTTTGAAGGAAACTATCGTCACGTGGCCGCACTTCATGACTTGCGCTTGTGCAGTGGTATATTTTTCAAGAAACACGTGAAACAAACTGGATGAAACATGGGAGTGGGGAAGACAGCAGCTTTGTTTCTACGTGTCTCAGTGTGTGTCATCGCTTTTGTTCCGCCTTGTGTCAGCACGTGTGCAGTGACTCATTTGAAAGCATGTGGGGAAAGCGTAATGGCACACGATGAAACACAACGACACAAAAAGTTTCAAAACAAGATGAAACGAAACATCTAGAAACAACACCACATAAATGTTTCGAATGATTTTTTTTTCAAATTAAACATGATGATACGATAAAAATTAGTCTGGGCTAATATGGCGGCGTGTAATATTGTTAATATCGATACTAATGAGCTCTTAACTATTATTTCCTGGGATTGGTTGGTTAAGCAGGAGGAATCATCAAATTGGAGCTACTGGGTTCACTCTATCAACGAAAAGAGAACTGATAAAGGTTATTTGGAAAAGTACAAACAGGAACTAAGGGAGTTCCCTGAAAAATTTTCTAACTTTACTCGAGTGAGTTTAGAAAGCTTTGATTACATCCTTGAAGTAGTTGGGGATTCTATCGAGAAGCAGAATACCTGAAGGAGAAAAAGCCTTTTCCCAGAACAAAGGCTCTTCCTTACACTTAGGTAGGTTCTGTTCTTTTTTATGAATATAAAAAATAGGCCTAATTTAAACTCATTTCCCTTTTAAAATGTTATTTTTTACAAGGTATTACACCCTCCGCTGATCCTATAGATAAGGCCCCTAAAACTATAGGATAGGAAGGATGTAACAATACATAGAAAATAACAACAGGAAATAGAGCAAATCTGTTATTTTTTATAAATACAAAAATATAGGCCTAGTTAAAATTTATTTCACTTTTAAATTGTAATTTTGTAACAAGGATGAATTTAAATTAGGTTAACTAAAATAAATATAACAATTTATGTTTGAATAATTTTATTAGCTCAAGGGGGCTCTAATTTGGAAAATGATAATAAGAAAAAAATAAAATAGTTCTCATTAAAAAAAATAGGAATAACATAAAATAGAAGGCTTATCAAATTATTTCAAAGTCATATATTTGCCTCATCGTCCGTTTTATTTAAGCAATGTAGTTCTCTTTAGATTTGAATAGTTGATCAATGGCATATGGATTAAATGGCTCATATGGAGGCATAGGATTTCTAGGTGTTGCAGTATATGCAGTGTTAGGTGTATCCGGACCAATGGAATTAACAGATTCGCTAGAGTTGGCTGCATATTCAACAGATGGGTGTACTTCCTTTGAAGTCACCGATGATTTTATGTTGGGTACATATCCAAAGCTCGATGAGTGAATGTCCCTTGAAGTCAAAAGATAGTTCAAGCCAGAGGAGTAGGAATAAACATAAACTGATAAGGAAGAAGGGGTTAGAGATCTTGATAGAGCAAAGCTGTAGCTCTGTTGCTAGCAATAGATCTCATTTTACTGCTCATCAAGATATTCACTCAGTCTTCTCATTACTTCTTCCTTAAACTTACGCTTGTGCTAGTTCCTTAGTTTGACAACATCAGGAACCAAGATTTTGAAGAAAGTCAGGGTTTTATTCTCTTCAACTTGTGCTGGCTAGGGTTGTGGCTGAGATCAAGCTTTTAGAAATTCAATCATTGGACCCGTTACCATATCAGCAGGTTTCATAGGAGCTCGACGAGTTCTCTTTACATGCATCTTCATTGGATGCTGAAATTGAAATCTTGATTGATTTGGTATATCTTCTGGTACAGCCAATGTTTCCAAAATGTCAAGTATTTCCATAGTTTGAAGGCATATTTCCTCCGGTAAAGTTCCATCATTTGTGATGCCCTCTACTTGAGCTACTACGAAGGAATTATCATTAGATGTTATATCCTCATCTACCTGGTTATCATCAGCCTAAGTTTCACCTGAATCATCTGTGCTAAGGTTTCTTCCCAATTTTCAGTGCTGCCCTACAGAGTCATTAAAAAACGAAAGTATTTTAGCTAGGTACCATTTCTTCTTCTTTTTTTTACCAGGACTTCCACTTGGAACGTACTTTTTAGCTTCTCGTTGGTGTCATGCATAACCATTCCTGATATAGTGCCATTTTTACCGACAGTCAGCACCTAAAATAAAAAATACTCGTATACACACAATCGTATAAATTTTTATATATTTTTTTAAATTCATGTTTCACTTAGATATTCTAATTTTATTTTTTTACAGATACTTGGCAACAGGTGAATATTTTGTGTCTTATCACTACTACTTTGCAGTTGGAGGGATTACAATTAGTGAAATTGTGATGGAAACTTGTGAATCAATAATCAAACACTTGGAGCCTGTCTACATGCCAAAATTTACGAGATATGGATAGATATTGTATCAAAGTATAATCAGATCTGGAACTATCCTAATTGCTTGGTGCAAGTGATGGAAAGCACGTCAGAATTGTTTGTCCAGAGAATGAGGGATCTTCTTATTTCAGCCATAAGGACTTCTATGCAATTATCTTATAGGCAGTTGTTGATGCTGAAACATGTTTCTTGACAATAGATGTTGGAGACTTTGGACGAAATAATGATGCCTCTGTTTTCTATTAATCTGCTTTTTGAAAGGGTCTAATGGAAAATTAACGGGACATTCCACCACCCAAACCAATGAGCATTGAAGACAGCCAGCGATTACCACTTTTTTTTTTTAGGTTATGAAGACGATTCTCTTCTAGTCAACCTGATGAGACCCTTCGCCAGAAAGCACCTAATAAATTCGAGGTGAGTGTACAATTATAGACACTCAAGAGCGCGCCGTATAGTTGAATGTGTTATTGGTATTCTAAGCAAGAAATTTAGTGTATTCCAAAAGGCTTTCATGCTTCATCCTGATAAATTTCTGTGATTAAAAGAGCCTGCTGTGTACGGCACAATTTTATTCTAAAACGTGATCGATTGGAAAGTTCTGACATTTTTCAAGAAATTCTTAAACTAAGGGAAGAGGAAAATGAAGCTATTGATAGGGGGGTAGCAAGAACTATGAGCCATGTAGCTTTTGCTGTTATAAATGCTTTCGTCAACTTTTTTTAGTTAGTGGAAGGGCATCTACCATGGCTAGAGGAGTATGCAAGAGTGGTTTTGAATGAGTGAAAAAAGACACATTTTGTAAAAGAGCAGTGAAACCTATGATTGCATATTGAGTTGTAATCATGTTCTGGTTTAAATTTTTCGCTCAAAAAATATTGTGTATACAGTACTAGAAAATGTCAACAAAACACCCCTATAAATTTTTAAATTTAAAAATCATGCTAGGTAAAATCACAAAATTGTAATACAATTTATTATTATTATTACGTACCACTTTAAAAAACATGAGTACCTCGTGAGTAAATATAGAACACAGCCGAGTTTAACTGACTTAAACATTTGGGCAGTTATCACAAAGGGAGTAAAAATAATCATTATAAATGTGATGACAGTTTGAATATTACTTTTTTTGTTTATTTTATTCTTTTGCATGGAATAAACGTTGAAATGTGTTCTAATTCTACAATAAAATAATCTTTAAATCTGATATATTTAACCTTTCCTTAATGCATTCTGTTTACGTATTTATATATAATTTTGTTTAACCTAAATAATTGATATATGAACTTACTTAGCACATCCATTTTATTTGCCACTTCTTCCCAATTTTGGTCAACAGCGTCATTGTTATGGTATTCCTTAAAATTATGATTGTATAGTACTGGTCTTTGTTGAACAATAGCAATAAAATTTTCAACGTCCGTGTCTCCACACTCACTAACGGTAGCCTTTTTGTACAATTTTTTACTAAAGCAACACACAAATTATGCAAGAATTAACACCACAACTCAACAGTTTGAAGGAGTCTATCTTCACGTGGACAGAGTGCCCAGCTTTGCTTTTGCTCAGTAGCCTATTTGTCACGAAACATGTGAAACAAACTGAATGAAACATGGGTGTAGGAAGACAACTTCTTTGTTTCGACATGTCTCACTGTGTGTCCTTACGTTTGTTTCACCTTGTTTCAGTATGTGTGCGGTCACTCATTTGAAAGCAAAAAGTCAAAGGGAAATGACACACTATGAAACACAATTACACAGAAATGTTTCGTTTCATTGTATTTCTAAACGTTTTGTGTCAGCATGTGTGCGCCCAGGATTACGGTTTAATTATAAAACCTCAAAGAATGTTGTTTTACTTCAAAAAAAATAATTTATCTATTGTATATGCTGGCATGACACTAAAGCTAATTAATGCCATTGCAAATAATAATATTAACTTAATATGCGTGTGTGTATTAATGAAAATAACTGTGGGGAAGGAGTATTTCGTACCTAATTAGATATTTATAAGGCACCTTTGACATTATTTTGCGCTAAAAATATATCTTATCATCAATTGCACGCAGTATGGTTATCGCAATCGATATGGCATAAATTGAGGCGAGTGTTTGTTTAATTATTGTCGTGCTCTGGATTGCGAATACAAAACGAGTATTGCAAGGTGTTGTGATTATCTTGTAAATAAATATAACATATGCGCAGACAACATAAAGTTCCAATATTCCTCACTGTAAACCAAGCCAAAAGGCAGAATAAAAAGTAGTGTATCTCAGCTAACAGGGATGTCTAATCACCATCGAGTCTGGGGTGTTATGCTGCCCGTTTTGGGGTTACGCAAGTTAGAACGCCGTAACATCAGTACCTGTATTGGAGGGCTACCGTTCAAGTCCAGGGTACCGGGGTTCATAAACCATGTAGGACCACCTATAGGTCAGTCAAGCCATTGTCTAAGCATGCATTGCTTTACTGTGTTCTGTCATGAGCTACTAAGTAATTCCATTAAGTTCTTTCATATATTTTAATATCTCTTATCAACACTTTGTTTGGTAATAGACAGAGCAGTACAAATAAAAACCATGAAAATCCAAGCCGAACGTCAATTACAAACCCACACAAGCAGAATCCAGTCACTTCCCCCATTCTCAGCCGCAAACCACTCTGACAAATTAGGTCTACAAATTAAGGAAGTTAGGGGGTGGTTACATAATGTTATTATTCAATGACAGTTGTGTTATCTTCTAGACTAGCTGACTACGAGAGTAAAACATAGCAAAACTTGGACGTCAAACATTACATTAAATAGAATTTACTTTAGGATGAGAATAATATAATATTATCAAAGTGTATACTAAATATAACAATTCAAGGGGGCAAACATAGTGATAATACAATTACCTCTTATTAATTAGGGAAGTATTAACTGTTTTTGTAATATTTGGAATGACAGTGACAATACTAATGAGAATAAATCAGATTGTGGTGAAATGTTTAGTGTAAAGTATGAGGAAAGCTATGGAGAAGAAGAAGTTGAAGAAAATATTGGATTGAGGTGATTGAGACATTATAAACTACAACCTCTCGTTCATCCCTTGATTGAAAGATTATAAGCTCACAGCCACATTCTATGAGAATAAACGCCAATAAAATTAACAGAATATAAGTTTGAATAAAATATTTGCAGTTATTTGACTATGTAGTTGTAAAATAAAAGCGTCGAAAATTTAGGGACCCATCTACTTAAAAGACGATAAGGTAGCTTAACGCTAGTAAATTAATAATAATGTTAATGAATATTAAATACAAACGTGACATGGATCTAGACGTTAATCGATTTAAACTTCTTAATATAAGGTATATTAATTTTTTTTTACAAAGAAATCCAGGAAATAAATTTTCCCGCTTGAGTGTCAAGTACATATAATTTCCCGAAGTTCAGAATGCCACACAGGCATAAATATAATATCATTTAATGATCGATGCATCATTTTGATACTATTAGCTTGGGATTTTCTAAGAGTATTATATTATAACGATCTCTTCTTGCTTGTCTTAAAGAATAAATCATCTTGTTTTTTAACGGTGTAACTTCTTTAGTCCCATTTAGTGGACGCTTTCTACTATATAAATACTTTGTTGTATACACGAAATTAATCTTAGGCCTTGTATATAAACTTACATTGTCAATTTTAACTTTGTTTTAAATAAAATAATTTAAATTGATGTATTCTATATGCATCGCCATATTTCCTTGCACAAGCTAGGTGTTCCTTCGATAGGTACATTATGAAATCTATAAGACGTCTTGAAATGTTGTGGTAATGTAAGGTCGTTGTTTTATTGACAATCAGGGAACACGTACCACGTTAATCCTTGATCCTGTTCAGGATCAGGTGTGTGTGTGTGTGTGTGTCAAAAGGAGCCAGAGATGTCATTGGGATGATAAAAAATAATTTCGGAGGGAGAAAGAGAGAGAGATCTGGAAGTCAAGGAAGAAGTCTACATTGGTGTCGATAGAGTGAAGTGGAAGAAACCAACGGCGCGGTAACGGGAGGGGGGAGGGAGAGTACAGGGGTAACTTTTACCCCCCAAAATATAAAGGAGGTAAATAGTATCACCCCCCCCTCTTCCTCCCAAAAAAAATCGTAAAAAATTTAGATGATGTAAAGATCTGGTTGAAGCACGATACAAAGTTCACTCTAACTTAACATAATAAAAATAAAATGTGCTTGGAGCACACACTGAAGAGATTTTGAAACTCTGTTAGTTATACCAGCTATAACAGCAGCTACTGCAGAAATAAGTTTTTCAATGCTTATACGAACAAAAAACTATCTTTGCTCCAAGATGAGGCAACGTAGAGTAAGCCATATCTGTTTGCTTAATGCACACCCTGAGAGTTTCAACAAAATAGAAATTGCAAAACTAGTTAGTCGTTTTATAGCTAGTAGTGAATATAGCGCAAAGATGTATGGAAACCTACTTTAATTTTAAGTGTTTCATAAATTTTAGTTGAGCTGCATCAATTTTTTTTAAAATTTGCTTTGTGTGTATTCATTCCAATATCTGGCATAGCTAAAATAAATAAGAAAATACACAATGGGACTGTTAAATATAGGCATCTCTTGTTATACGTGATCTAACTTTACGCGTTTTCGCTATAACGCGATTAAAACAAAATAACAAAAATTATGCTTGGTCGGATGTAATTTCGCAGTCACCTTGTGCGGTGGTGGCGTGACCTTGTGCACGCACACTCCAGTGAGGACAATTATCTTTACTGCACAGTGTCGTGTTAGGGGGGTGGTATTGACAACATTGGCGATGCAGGGGCAGAAGTTAAACAGTCCTGTATGAAGTAAGTTTGGAAAAATATTAGGACTTGATTTTCCGATTCTCATGATTTTGATCCTAAACAATAGCTTTCCAATTCAAGACGTGACATAGTTGACATAAAAAGATGTTTGATTTGAGGACATAGGCCAGGTAAATGTGAATGAATTGCTCCAATTCCACTCAACAATAATCACCAATGAAGATCTTCTAGAAATGGAGAATGGCATAAAGTATGAAGAGGAAGAGCCTTATGTTGTTGAGCCTATCAAACAACTTTTTTAAAAAATCAGCAAATTGTTTTGTTGAAAGTACAGTGCATTAGAATCATTGAAGAGAATGCCCCTAACATGGATAGAAGCGCGACAGTTGCCAGAGAGATTCAGAGTTATTTGGCTTGCTACAAAGAACTCTTTAGAGAGAGGAAGAATGCTGTCTGTCAGCCGAGTCTTGACCATTTCATCAAAAAAGTTGGAAATCATCAGTCTAACGACCCTGAACCTTCACGACAGCAATAGCTTACCATCCCAGGGGCTTCAAGAGAGCAAGAGTTTACCATCCCAGGGCCTTCAAGAAAACAATAGCTCACTATCCAAGGGACGTACGGAAAAGCAAGAGTCTACCGTCCAAGGGCTTTCAAGAAAGCAAGAGCCTTCCATCCAGGAGCCTTAAAGAGAGCAATAACCTACCATCCCAGGGCCTTAAAGGGAGCAATAGCCTGCCATCCAAGGACCATCAAGAGAGATAGATCCTACCATACCAGGGCAGTCAAGAGAGCAAGAGTCTACCAATCCCGGGGCAGTCAAGAAAGCAAGAACCTACCATCCAAGGGACTTCAAGAAAGCAAGAGAGCGATAATACAGATTTGCCAGATCCAGTTAATTTATCATGCGATTGAATATTAACAGTAAGAGAATAACTGTAGCATTGTATTATATAAATTAAATAAAACTTGCATTTGTTTACAAGTTTCAGAGGATTGAAGATTGACAATAGGCGTAGGCTACCCATAGTATTGTACTAGTTAAATATTTTCCCTATCTCAACCATGTTGGAATTAATTCCCTTTATGTGCTTTCGTGTTATGCGATTATGTATCAGAACCAATCATTCGCGTAGTGCGAGGGACAGTTGTATTACATATTCCTGTTTTTTTTAATATAAAAAATGTTATCCCTTATAAAATCACATTATAATTTTTACTCCATAAATAAAAACGTTCCTGCGCCACTGGAAGAAACGGATGGAAAATACTCAATAAAATCAACATCAATTAGAGGGCTTATTACAAACCTGTACCTGGGACAGCGAGTGAAGGTAAGGCTGAATGATGGAGAGACCAAAAACGTAGCGATAGTAGGAGGAGTGAGACAGGGATGCTGTTTGTATCAACCAATATGTTCAACTTGTAAGGATAGTGGCTGGTCAGGGAAGCCCTGAAGACCGTGGGAATTTCAGAATAGGAGGATGCGTCATCAACACAATAAAATACGCAGATGATTTAGCGTTGTTGGCCAAAAATAAAGCAGAGTTGCAGGAAATTAAGGACCATCTGGTGGATATATATGGAGAAAATATGGCATGGATATCAACAGAGCCCTGCGTTTGTGGAGTTCGCAATAATTCGCGAATGTTAGATATGGCATTTTTTCTTTCAGATGTTCACATTTCAGGTTACCCTGATTGCAAATATATGCTCAGAATTGTAGCGATAATTCGCGAAATCGGCGTTTTAGCGCGATATTTGCGATTTTAAATGATGTCCGCGATAATCGCGATTTTCGGCATTCGCGCTAATATTTTGGGATATTGAAAAATAAAAATTGAAAGTTTTGATGGAAGAGAGTGATGGCATCGAAAGTTTAAAAATTGAGAATGTGCTGCTAGGGCTGAAGACAGACAGTATGTTCAGTGACTTCGCAACAAAGTGTTTGCAAGCGTTGTGGCTGCCGATTTCAAATGCAGATTCAGAACGATATTTTTCTAGGTATAGTTTAGTAGTAACAGACCGCAGAACCACAATGAAAGTGGATAACATTGTTACCAGCTGCATGTTGCAGTTTGGTGATGTTGAGTAGTTATTTTGTATTTTTCTAGCCTAAATTGAGATTTAAAAATATAGTCACAATTTTTGTGAAGTAACAAGATGATTTTTGTGTAATATTTTGTCTTTGTGACTTGTACATACTTTTCCCGGACCAGCTGCCGCTAAATCTTACTTTTTTAATAAGTTGACAGCACATTTTTTTGCGGACTAGTGTTTTTTACCGTTTTGTCCAAACAAAATGTAATTTTTGGTTTTCACTTCAATATGTTTAGTTTACCTGTTTCAAACATTGTCCTGGAAGTCTAGTTTTAACCCAACAAAGTCACCTTAATCACGAAAGTTTGGTAAAAACCACTTTTTTAACGCTTTTGTCTTAATTCGATAATTTCGTCGCAAAAATAGGATTTTTGTAATTCACCGCTTATTCACCGCTTTTGGGAAACTTAAAAACGATATTGGGCTTTTTTATTCACCATAAAAGCAGGGCTCTGGATATCAATATTGAGAAGTCAAGAGTGATGACAATTTAAATAAAATGAACAGCCGCTGAAAATACAAATTGCAAACCAGGAGTTGGAAAACAGAGCAGTTCAAGTACCTGGGAAGTCTGTCTACTAAGGATGCCAACTGCGTCACGCTGTATAGAGTATAAACTTGGACTCTTAGGAAGATAGAAAATACATACTTGGAGAGCTTTAAAATATGGTGCTGGAGAAGACTTGAGAAGATCAGGTGGACAGACAGAGTGACAAATGAACAATTGTGTCCAAATAGTGGGTGAGAAGAGAACCATTTTGGATGCGATTCTTGAGCAAACTGAACCAAACACATCCTTAGGAGAAACTATATTTCACATGAAATAATATAAGGCAAGGTTGAGAGAAAGATAATCTTCGGAAGGTGGATGTTACAAATATTGGATGACTTGCATAAAAGAAGAAAAGTCAGGGCTCATTGGCACTCTTAGTTCACTGAATAAAGGAATGGACCTTTCTTAAGACAGAACACATAATAATGATGATAATAATATGTAAACGGAAAATAAGTTCGATATTCATTATTTCAATTCCAGGACTTAGCTAAAAAATAACTATATAATAGTAGTGATACAAACAAGTTTCCCTATAAACATTAATATAAAATCTTTGTCATAGCACTTTTTTTTATTGTTTCAGAGTACCCAGAAGTTTATTTTCGTCATACAAGGTAAGAGAACATGTTTCACAACCACAGAGAACTGGTAAAACTATTGTTTTGTATAATTTTGTGTTTTACATTACTTGACAACAGGCGAAATGTTAATTTACCGACCAAGTAATAGCTTGCATTTCCCAATTTCCACTCTAATATAATCATTGCTAGTTAAACTTGTTCCTAAATATTCTACTCATCAACCATGTAAAATCTGTTGTTCACAGTGTAATGTTCCAACCCTTAATATATTTCAAGTTAATGAACAATTTTAGAATATTAAACTTAATGGATCCATATGTGTTAAAATCTTCTCTTCTGCTTTAACACACCTT
>CABFOW010000288.1:46321-63858 GCA_902141385.1 Timema californicum
GATTTAGTCTTTTGTTGGGTTGTTGAAATTAAATACTCAGCAAAGTGTATACACAAATTAGCAAAGAATTTATTTTCGGTAATACATACAAAAATATTGTTAGATTTTTATTTTAGCTTGGGTTTTAAACAAATGTGTTTTAACGTAACTGAGTATGCTACGTCAGAAGTCGCTAAAAAATCCTATCCACTGAAATCTTATTAATCGCTGTAGGCTTTTTATTAGTTGAGAAAAAGGAATGTTGACAACAGAAATAATATAGATGATTTGCAATGATGACTGTAATGTTGCTTGCTTTTTATTCATGCTTTCTTGAATATGATAAAATCAAAACGTCTAAATCACTATTGATTTAAAGAGTTTAAAATATTTTACTACCTACAAATACAATTTAAGTTAATACAAGGATATCTTGCTCTCCCTAATACCACAAGTAAATTAACAACAGTTCTTATTTGGTAGATGTATATTCAGCAGGGAGTCAAACCGGAACAGGAACTGGTAAACGAAATTAACATTTATTTTTAAGAACCGGAATTGTTAAATAATTTTAGGTTTATAGTTTTACAGAATTGTTTATAATTTTGACATGTTGCACACATTTTTGTTTTCTTTCCAAAGCTTAGTTTAATTTTTAAATGTTGTGTTCCCCCTTTTCTCAGTAAGTTCTAAAAGGGCTTGACATATTTTAATTTACTACTTTGTTTGAAATCTCTTTTCTAAGGTGATTAGAAAAGAGTTAATGATCCCTTAGCAATACCCACTAATGTTAGGTTCCAGAGGAATGTCTTGAATGTCACATTGTTTTGTTTTCTCACTTGAATGTTTAAGGTAGAGGTTTAAAAAGCTGTATTTAGCTTTCATAGACAGCAGATAATAAAGAAATCATCTATTTGATCAAGCAGTTTAAGCCTATTGTACTTAGTACTTCCTGGAAGTGAAAACTGATAATCTGGTGGTTGGTTGAACAGTTTATAATAGTGGGAAAAGAGAGATTGAGGGTAGAAAAATGCAAACTATTAATTATTTCACTCGGTTTAAATTTGGAAGTAGCTCAGTGAATGTGTTCCTTGTGTACAGTGCGGAGGTGAATATTTTGGTTTGTTAGCAAGTGGTTTAAATAATATTATTGATAGGGCACATTATTTAAAGAAAACTCAGTTCAGAAGTTTTTTGAATTTGAGATTGATGGTGACAGATCAAGATGCATCATTGTCATTATGGTATGTTATAATATTTTTTAAATCTAGCAATACCTTTGATTCAAAGTGGTTTTCCCTCTCCTTCCACGCAAATGTGGCCACACTTCCTCTAAATATAATCTTCCTCATTCATTAAAAAACCATTACCGAATCTAGTTGACTACATTGACATAGCCCGAATTAATAGGACGCTGTGTTAAGATTCTTTAAGAATTTAAAGAACCGGAACTTTTATCGTCTTCTAACCAGAATCAGAATATTTAAAATGTTTGTATAGAGGACAGGAACCGGAACCAAAACCAGAACCGATAACAATTTCAGTTCGACTCCCTGATATTTAGTTGTTCGACTATAACAATATAATTTAATGATGTAATGCATATATTGGCATAATGCACTCAAATGCAACATTAAACTTTAACTAGATGACAAACGTTAACTTTGTCCTTGGTTTCATGGTAAAAACAATCAAGTAGCCTGTGTCTAGTATATGGCATCATGGATAGTGGTGCGACTTTTGACACATTGTTACATTGCAAGGGAAATCCAAACAAAAATATTTTTGTGACTTCATGTGATGTTATTGAAAATAAATTGTGTTTAGGGAAATAAGGTTGCTGCCATAAAAAGTGATCAAGTAGCATTTCTTTATCAAATGTTTATTGAAACATGAGGGCAAAGGATATGAGATCTCTACTAACTGCAGCTGTGAATACCATATCACCAACCGATATTTGGTCACAGTCACCACTTTCACAACCGAGAGCGTTCAGCTGTCGCCATGTGGAGAGCGTATCACAATATATCCATCATTGATACTTTTGAGATCTAGTCACTGGGAGTGACGGTGAAAAAAACACCACAAAATAAGTTATTCTTCATCATGTTCCATTTAAATTAATGATAAAACATTTTTATGAATAATAATAATAATGTTTAAAGCAATTTTTAGATGTGAGGGTAAATTTAAGCAATATTAAACTTTTAGAGTAACGCTAGTAAGCAAGCAAACACTATAATTGATTATATAAATATTTTAGTGCTAAAAATTATGTTTAGATAACACTGCTGTATGATTTTAAACCAACTTTATTTTTTCTATAAATTGTCATTATAATTTTATGGCTCAATAGATGTTTTTCAAATCATTAATTTAGATTGTTAATCCATTTTTTCCCTCCACTTTGGCAGCATGAGTTTTCAGTTTTCAAATAATGAGCTTTCTATGACGAGCGAACTTTAACTATACTCTTGAAAGTGTAGGAGAAATATTGTATACATTGTAAGTGACTGTACTCCTGCCCCATCTGTTTCGCTACAAGAATTCCAAAGACAGATCACTGCAAGAGATGGAAGAAAAGGTAATTGCTTGGAGGCCATTTAACCTCTGACCCCTCCCTTTCCCTATTGATAAAACCCACCAGCAAGACTATTTAGTGAAATTTCTGTCAGTTTCATGAAGAAATAAGTTAAGAATCTTACAACTTAATAGTTTAACTTTAATAATACTCCAAGGCCTAAATAAGGAGAACAGATATTTTTAGGTTTTAATGAATAGGGCATACATGTTTTTTTATGATCTAAGTAATTCAATTTAAAAATTATGGTTGGAGTTGGATGTAAACGTACTGTCTGTGCAGGTGAAAGTTAGTGACAGGACACAAATAGGAAGGTCGAATAACAGGACTGGGGTTTTCTTATTGTACTCTTGGTGTGGGGTCAGCACATGGTGTTTGCTATGAAATGGGAGGAGTGTTTGGTGAAATTACAGAAGTGTTTTAAGTTTTAAGTATGAACCATTAAAAGGGTTTTGTATGGGAAAAGTGCTTCTGGGTCAAAGATCACCCAGCTGTGGACTACCCGTTTCAATAGACAGAAGCTTGCTGAATGCTTGGGATTTCACTGGAGCCTTCATTCACATGGTGCCCAGGAAACAGTTTCTCAGGTTGGGTACAGGCTATTAAGGCTTTGGTCCATAAATCTTATTTGAGTGAAATTTCTCTCAGAGCCCAAGCAATAGTTTCCAAGTGGGACTATTTACCGGGCCAGTATATAAAGTCCATCCAGGGGCTCTTTCTGCCAGAGTTCCCTGTTCAGACTTTATGGATAGATAAGAGAAATATTTATAAATGGGTATAATTAAAACTGTGGTGCCAACAATTTTCACGTGGGCGGACACAAACCCTGTAAAAAGCACCCACTGTCTAAAGTTGTTTATAAGAGTATGTTAGTTAATGGTGTTCGCTGGACATCTGGGTAGTGTATGGGACCTTTTGAGCCTAAGCACAGACCAAGGACTAATTAATTGAACATGATATATCATAAGGTTTTTTTTTATGGAAGTGAAACCCTTATAATCCCTTGTAGTATACAGGTTTCTGTTATGTTATAATCAGAGGTGATCCAAATAAAGAACATTGTCCGATACCATATCATTAAACATTTATTACTTGGCTACAGGTGAAAGTCTTTTAGCCATTTAAAGTCTACAGGTTTCTGTTATGTTACAATCAGAGAAGATCTAAATCAAGAACAATGTCTGATACCACTCTCTCACAACATGTGCAAACAAGCACTATAATGTTTGATTCACACAATGAAAGTGTTTGGTGTTGAACTGTGGTCCTGCCAGCACAGAAGCAAGACCGCATGACCCGCCCTCTAGCGCCACACACGGTGGGCCCAGTGACAATAGAGTGACATCATACTCTACAGGTGTATTATTGTGTGTACTTGTGGAATATTATTAGGTTATACACCATTGTAATCATCTTAATCAGTTTTTAGAGATTTTGCTAAAAGGAATTTTTTCACGGTATTTGGGAATACGTAAGATCTTTGTTAAGCAATAAAATAAATATTAAGGTTATGTCTAATCAATTATATTAATTTATTCCTATTGCTATTGTTATTAGCAATTGACAATATTAATTAATTATATATATGCGTCCCCATTTCTGTTATTTGAATGCTCTAGCTTTACTTAGGGGCCCTCTAGAGGAAGATGTTCTCAGTTCCTACCAATAATCAACTGAGAAATTTAGTTGAGGACAACCTATGCCTAGTAATATTTTTCATACTTCTTCTCCCCTTGCCCACTATATTCATCAAGGCTACCTGCCTCTGGTTTTAGCCTAATATTTCCAGGTTTGGCCGATAGATTAAGCAGTGAGACATAAGAGGAAATTTCTTTCAACATTGATAGCTAAAAAAATAAACTTTTAACTAATGGTATGCAAAGATTTTGAGTTTTGAGTATCAAGCGCAAAATTACAAGTACCTGCAGACCCCTTGAAATAGTCTGTCCATATTGTTGGATTTTTAGATACAAACTCGCACTATAAAGGTTAAAATGTGTAACAAAACTATAGGACTCTTTGAAAACTATGCTATGATTTATTCTAAATTACCCAATTCATCTATTGATTATAAGAGAAAGGTTTGTATTCAACACTTCCACATATACATGATCTATGTTCTTAAATGCATAACAGTTGTGCAAACCAATACAAACGTTTTGCACACTTTTTTTTACAGTAGCAAACACTTCTAGAAAGTAATATAGTTTTTTAATGTTCAGTGATAATATAAAAGTCATTAAAATTAATAAAAACAGATTTTTGTTGTATAAAGCTGGCTAGTTTTATACACATTTGCAGACATGTCACACATATTGTAAATAGCGCGCCACTTTGGTAATTCTATAAATCGTTTACATAATTTAAATATAACACTGTTTGATATAACAATGATAAGGATCTTTTTGCTACTAAAGAAATCATTTCTAAACATGAGATAAAAATAAGACAATTAATACACTTTTAAGTTCATTTTATTATTTATATAAAAAATGTTCTCAGATCCATGGTTAAAAACGAGCACGTATGTACACTGCTGAAGCATCGTGCCCACCATAGCCCAGTCGCTTGGCGTGTTTAAAGAGTTCATTGGTTGCAGCGGTCAATGGCAGGGATTGTTCCATTCTATCAGCCATCAGTAGTGCCAATTTCAAGTCTTTCTGTACGTGTGCAAGTGGTACGTGCGTGGGGAAACCACCATCCGCCATAGCTAAAAAAGTAACAAAAAATATCTTGTAATTATAATGACCTAAACATAGTAATTATGATGATTATTAAGGTGTATGGGCTATTAGAGAAAAAGAAAAATGCATGAAAATAAAATGCTTGGAAAATAAATAAAAGCTAAATGCTAAACAAAGACATAAAAGTGTAGAGTGCTGTTCTATATATAACACCACTCTTGTCACACTTTCACTTTAAATTTATTCAAACACAAAATTAGGTTATAATGAAATGTTCTTATTTTTCACATTATTTGTAGGTTTATTTTAGACTCAGTTCATGTAGTTTGTGTACTGTATAAAGTTATAATATCAGTCAAATAAATGAGCAAAAGCTACAGTATATTAAAAAGATACTAACATTTTCCTTTTTCAAGAATCCACGGACAATTGAGTTGGGTGAGTTCAAGAATCTCTACGACATCATTCTGTGAGAGGCCGACTCTGTCAGCCAAAGCCATGCCTTCGGCTAGGCCAGCTATTGTTACACCAGATATAAGCTGGATAATCAGATTCATCATTGAGGCATTTCCCACATCACCTGGAATATTAAAATACATTCACATCGAGGTAATATAAGTCATGCAAAGATGCCCCCACCTAGTGATATTACCTTTATTCATGCTTCATGTTTGTGAAATATGAAACTATCTGTTAGTTAGTAAAGAGAGAAACATGTTCAACCATCCTTAGTAGCTAGTTTAATACTTGTCAAGTATAAAATAAGTTTTTGTTTTATCTTAAAGAGTGAGAAAGACACTTAATATCTTTAGCACTTTCAATGTGACCAACTTTTAAGGAGATGATTTTCCTCTTGTAACATATATTGACTATTGTGAGACATATTTACATATTTTTATCTAATGGTCCTGAAAACCAGTACAATAAATTGGCAAAGCCTTATCATCAAGGTGGTCATCTAAGGTGTATTCCAAAATAAAAGTTTTTTTTGTGGCCATATTACAGTATTGAACTGCTAGCTCCATCTAACAGCTTCAATATGAAGTATTAGGACGGGTTAAAAGTTTAGTGATTCATTGATAGATGGCATTACAATAACTTATTGCAGTGATACATCAATTCAAGCTTGCACCAGGGAAAGGGAACATCACATTTATGGGTCACTTTATTGCGGACTCACTTAAATAATTAATTCCAAAGTATTAAGGCGATTGACCCTTTTTATTTGGCGTGGAAATGTGGAGCCATGAGAACAAACTTCAAGAAATTTTATTGTTTTGCAATTTTATTTTCAGAAACGGTTTGTTCAAGAATAGAAGCATGTTGATTAAGTTATAATTTTTATATACACACCTCCTCTATCGTTTTAACAGTGATAAGTGCGTATAACCCGAACGGGTAGTAAGACGCGTGCTAATAATAATAATAATAATAATAATAATAATAATAACAGTGATCAAATATCAATAAAATTTACATTTTTATTAGAAAACTGCTGGCTTCATAGGGAATAAAAAGTCTCAATTAATAAACATGACTACATTATCTTAGAAGGGGTGTTGAAGATATTAACAAACATTTAACTAGTTTTCGAGGAAATTGATATTTCCAAACGTATGATTTTTCCACAAGACCTGTCCGGTAGCTAGTGCCATGTACGATTTTGGTGATCTGTTCTTGTTGGCACAATAGGATGCTTTGGTCTTGTGAAGCTACGCCATGCCTTTCACCCTCCCACCCACCATCCCACTTGCCCTCAACAGGGCCAAGGGCTTTAAGAGAAAATATTTTGGAACACACTGATTAAGCGGGGTGAAGGTGGATGAGGTCACCACTTATTATTTTAAATTTTTTTTCCTGGTATTTTGGCACCCTATTATTACCATGTTGGGGGTGCGGTTTATTCCTCTTATCCATAATATACCTGGGGAACTGGGGTGCAAACTTTTTAAGTCTCGCCTAAGGTGCATGGAACCCTTATGTCACCCTGATCTTCATTAATGCTATATATATATATATATATTACTAAACCAAATTTAATACTACCTATGAAGAAAGAACTCTTTCCCATTGCCGTGAAGCAGGATTGGCAGTCATTGTACAAGGCGTGATCCCCCGCAGCAAGAATCACCAATGTCCCAAGCTCTGCCTGGACTTTGCTACCTTGAATTTGTGCCTCTAGGTAACGGCCTCCCCGAGACACGATTGCCTGATGGCACACCCCAATAAAATGTTACACAATTCACCACACTATTTTTTAATAACTTCATAAGTACATATAAAACTTGTTATCATAATATGAAAGCCCATGAAAACCTTTTTAATGTTTAAATCACAATAACTTTATGGTGTCTTAGTCCTAACAATGCTAAACCAGGGGTTTCCGTTAGAAATAAACACATTTGAAGATGCTAATAATCCTTTGATAAAGAAATCCTCTAAAACCATTTATGTAATTATTGTACAATATAAGTGTTATGTATCACCCCTTGTTTTGTTAAATTGAAACCAAAATAAATAACAAAGTAATGTATTTCTACAGGTAAGGGTTATAATAAATTTTCTGTTAGAAAATCACACACAATTGTGTTACTTATTTTAACAAAATATGTAATTATGTAAATATTAAGATATAATATATTTTCAATTCAGACTCTTCCTTCACTCGAGTCCAAGTTTAAATTAGTTGAAATGAAATTCCACAAGACATAATATTTGAGAATATGATTTATCTTACATATTACAGTAGGTATACATTGTGCTTTTCAAAATAACCTTGACTACATTAAAATTAAGCTGAATTTTCTTTGAATTATAATTGCATCCCCATTTCCTTGGAGATAAGAAAGAGAGACGGTTGTCTGTATATTAGTTCACAACCTTATTTGAAAGTGAATTCTGCAAGTTTGGTACTTAGTGAATGTTCCATGTAGGCCTATGTCATGGGTACTTTACCTCCCCAATACACCTCGATGTTTCTGCATCAATACCAGTCATTTCAACATAGCCTTTGGAGTTTTTAATTTCTGCCAGAACTCCACAGTTTCCAAACACCAACTGAAACAATAAAATATATTTTATATGATGGCAGCTTTGACAAAATATAATCTATTTAAAATAAAACCATTCAGAGGGAAGAATAGTGATGCTATTGGGTGCGAAAGGCCAACACAATCTGCTAACAAAGATTTTTAAAACTAAAGGCAATGAGTGCAATGCAACTATTTTTCAAAATTAATACTCTCCCTTGGTTTATATTCAGTATTGATAATTCATTATTTTCTTTGATTTCAAACTATATTTAAAAGAGTAAGCAAATCAATTTTAAACAAAATGTGGATTTGTTGTATATGTTTAGCCTATTCCTAACATGAATACAGTACGGCCCCACTTGGTGTTCTGCTAATACAGCAGTTTCCAATTATATAAATGTTCACAATGTTCGATGCTAATAGTGATGGGCACTATCAAATGATCATTCAATAGTTTTCATTTGACTGAATGATCTATTATGCACTTTATATATGAAAGTGTAAACATGTTATTAGGATTTTATATGCATTTGAATGTTAAAAAAAAAGGCTTTGTTATGCTTTACAGCAGGTCTCTGGTACCTAGTCTGCCACACGAGTGGAGCCCTACTGTACTAATAAACACAGTAATTATTAGATTGTCAATAAACTATAAAGCTCGGCAATCATACCGCACACCAAATTTATGGGCCAAGTTATATTTACCCTAACTTGGGAGATGGTTTCCACTCAAACTTACTTCTTTGGCAGCATCAGGATTGGTAATGCAAGAAAATGTTACATCTGCCGCAAATATTACATCTGATGGAGTTTGACCCTGTGTCGCTCCAGCATTCACAAAGTCACGACACTGAAAACAGAATGTTATATTCTATATACACAAAATCCCCCACATAATAGTAGAGCACAGGTGGCTTGAAGGGCCGGGTGAACCGGGCGGCTGCCTGGGGCATTGCTTGAAGGGGGCACCAAACAGACCACCAACTTTACCGAAGGTAGCCTGAGTGGGATAATTTTGTGTTAGGTTTGGGGAATTATTTTCTTATTTATTTTACTATACCTCACCTCGGGCCGTCCCTGGTACTCAGATGTCATAACATAATTATCTGGCAATATCACTTCAGTTAAGAGGTAATCCAGGCGAGAACAATTGCAAATAGCTTCTTAAGCACATCCAATTCTATACATTTTCTGGTGAAAGACCATTTTAAATAGCTTCTAGAGGCATCCAACTTTTTAAAAAGAAAGAAAGAAAAAAAGTGAAGAAAATTCTAAAGAGAGATTCTCAAAATGGAGTCCACAGACCCCCAGGGATGCCCAAGGATTGTCGAGAGGGTCCGAGGCGTATCTTTATATATTTTGTAGATTTTATAAATTTGTATATAAAAGGATAAGTCGCTGTTATGAACAAAACATAATGGAGATGCCTTACCATATTAAATCCCAGTGAGAAAGTGAGGCAGACATGTGGGGGGGTTTGCCATGTCCCTCGTGCCGGACCTCCCCACATCTTTGAGGAGCATTTGGAAATTCAAATTTACATTTTTCTCGTCAGCAAGTACAAAGAACTTTCAGAAAAAAACACCAAAACATTTTATGCCTTAAATTCCAACAGCTTATTTGCTCAAGAAAGCCTTTTCTGCTCTTTGTAGTTTAAAAAATGTGAAAAGAAATTGTCTTAGTATGGAATGGGATTTAAGAGATGGCCACTAATATTGCTACAGATTTAAATTATATTTTATAGTCACACAAGCAGTTCCATTCCCTGTATAAATTATTATTGATTATAAATGTAGTAGAATGATAAATTTCATTTTTTTTCATTTTTATTTATTTTGTAATTATATTTACATTTAAAAAAATTATACTATATTATACTATACATTTATCATTATAATTTTCTAAATGGTTTATTCTACATTAAGGGGTCTGTGAATAAGCTGTTCCCTGATTAGAGGGTTTGCGTGACTAAGAGGTTTGAGAACCACTGTTATAGAACCCTACTAATTTTTTAAAAAAGAATTACAGGTGAGGTCCACTTTAAATAAATTCTAGAGAATCAAATTTATAAAAATATTCTAATAAGCACTTCTTATAATAGCTTTTAATTAGAAGCATCAACATTTTCAAAAACTTGCCCAAGGACTACTCCAATTGGAGTGGGGGGACAAAGCACTAATCTAAATAGTTGCTAAAAGTAGATAATTTTCAAAAACTCTCCAAACGAGAGCTACTATATTATAACTTTTATGCTGGCGGCCGGGGTTCAATCCCCGGTCCCGGCATAAATTTATCTGATTACCAAACCCTTCCTTCACCTTCGACAAAACATCTTGTGAATGTGGGGAATGCCAGGCCTCCACCGTGGTTCGGATTCCACGTTAAACTGTAGGTCCTCCATTTCATCTCACAATCACCCTACCATTACACATTAGCGTAAGTGCGTATAACCCGAACGGGTAGTAAGACGAGGTGATAATAATAATAATAATAATAATAATAATAATAATGTATTATAACGTCAAGTCCCGATTATATTTTTAACTTTTCCCCCTTTCTTAATTTCCATCCCAAATTTACAATATTATTTCTTTAGGTTTAATCCCAAGTCTCAACACCTGTCATAACCTTTCGATTTTGAGTCCCCACCGACCTTCCCAATTAAATTCTCCCTACACACGTTTGGGCTACAGATATGTAGTGGTTCATGTATGCATGGTTGCTTTTACATGCGTTATATTTTCAAGTGTTGCTGTTTGGGGTAAAAGGCCGCTTGTGAAACCACGTAACCAGCCATGCTAGCACAAATTTGTTAAAAATATTTACATAAACAAGTTAAATTGTGCTGCTGCTATAAAGATCTAGATAAATCGTCATCATTGATGATGAAATAATAGTTTACAAGGAACAAGCCACGTCAATAAGTTAGTTCAGCTAGTTGCTAAGAGATGGCAGCAACACACCGAACTTTATCAATGGCTTCTTCCATCACAAATACCAACTGTTCAGACGCCATGGCGTGCCGATTACTTTATTATCACTTTCCTCCAACTAAACATTCCTGCATATAAATGATTTAAGAATTATTTTTTTCCATTTTAATATACATCATGTTAAATTGTTTCTGACTAGTGAAACTTAAGGAATAATCTCCACAAAAGAGTTGTGTTGAAAATGCTGAACAATCCAATGAGACGTATTACGTCGCCATTTTGTAGACAGGAAATATACAAATAAAATTAATTTATTCTAAAAAGTATAGAAAAACATTAACTACAGCCCCACCAAACTAAAACTAGTTCCCAGCTGTAATTGGCGGAACAGCGTGCTGCGTAGGTTCTGTTTTTAAACAACATATGGTTCTTTGTCGTGTTTGAATATAAGGATAATGGGGCATCGCTCTAGAAGAAATGATAACAAAAAATTAGAAACATATTATAGAAGGAGAACTTAATAAATTAAACCCATGCTACTTAGTGACCACCAAACATTTATAATATAATGTTTGCGTATAATCCGAACGGTTTGTAAGACGCAATAATAATAATGTTAATAAAGGGCTGTGTGTTGTATTGGCACTTTTTTTTTTATAGATACCTAGTTTTGACACTTTAGTAACAAAGGTTTTTCAAACACCGTTTGAGTTGTAGGCTACTCTTTTGTACTAATTATACTAACGTGTTAACGATGCGTAAGGTTGAATGTAGAGGAAGTGAACCAGCATTTGCGTGTAGGGAGGGTGCAGATATATTTAGGAAAAGCCACCCAATCGTGATTCGAGCCACGATCTTCCCATAATCAGCAGTCAGGTCTACTGCGAGAGCGACACCTTATATAGTTTGTCACTTTAGAGGAGCCCCTTTTAACAAAGTTAAATGAGAGGAAATGAATTGACATTCGCATGTAAGGATAGTAAAACGGCGAGTAAAAGCAGCCTCTCTCAAGTTCACAAACTATTGATAACAATAGTCAAATTATATAATATTAAAGGCTAATTTCAGAAAACCAACTCCGAGATTCGTACTAAATGTCTGAGCTAAAAGCTTATTAAAATCATGTTAAATTCACTATATTATTATTATTAGCACCGCGTCTTACTACCCGTTCGGGTTGTACGCACTTACGCTAATGTGTAATGGTAGGGTGATTGTGAGGTGAAATGGAGGACCTACAGTTCAACGTGGAATCCGAAACACGGTGGAGGCCTGGCATTCCCCACATTCACAAGATGTATTGTCAGAGGTGAAGGAAGGGTTTGGTAATCATAAATCTGTGCCGGGACCTGGGATTGAACCCCGGCCGCCAGCATAGAAGTCTGACACCTTACTCCTAGACAGCCAGGTCACCAAACAATTCACTATACCTTCAACCCCAAATATGTCACAATTTTTTTTAGCTCCATGTCTTATTAACCGTTCGGATTAAACACCTCTGTACTAATTACACCAATCGTGTTAAAGGATTAAAAAGGTTTAAATTAGAGGGCGTGCACTCACAGTTGCGTGGAGGGAGTGTGGTAAACCATTGAGAAAAACCAATCTCGGTGCACCCGACCAGGATCAAACCCCGATCTCCCCGTCTTCGGCAGTATAGTATATTGCGAGAGTACCATGCGGCCACCGAAGCGAGTTTCAAATAATTTATATTGATTCAAGAGGTATTTTATGTAAAACTAATTCAGTGCCATCTCATATTGGGGAACTTAACACCATTATCACCAAAAGAAGCCCCCACGTTGAGGACTAAAAGTACTTGCACCGATACTCATATTACACTTGGTCGACTTTTATGGAGAAATTGGGATTTTAATTCCGGTCGAGTGCACCAAAGTGGTTTTACATATCACTTTAGTTTTTGAATTATATCAATCGCAAATAACACGCGCGTCGACCGGGGAAAAAAATTACACACTTTACTTAAATCATTATTATTGCGTCTTACTTCCCGTTCGGGTTATACGCACTTACGCTAATGTGTAATGGTAGGGTGATTGTGAGATGAAGTGGAGGACCCACAGTTTAACGTAGAATCCGAACCACGGTGGAGGACTGGCATTCCACACATTCACAAGTTCATTTGTTGTGTGTTGTCAGGAGTGAAGGAAGGGTTTGGTAATCAGATAAATCTGTGCCGGGACCTAGGATTGAACCCCGGACCCTCACCACAGATGTCAGACACCTTACCCCTAGACCACCAGGTCACCCTTTACTCAAATCAATCTCCGAATTTAAACGTAAAACAAGCAGAATTTATTTATCAAACCAAGTTAACGGGCATTCATAGTTTATACAGTTTTACAACCTACTCTGTAGCGCACGTGATGTCACATGCCGTTACGCAACACAACAACCAGACCCCCAAGGTACGAGAATAACACACAGGAAAGAACTAGAAGGGAGGGGGGGGGGGCAAGAGAGGGGGAACACCTGGCGGCTGGTACGCAGACCGTCGCCAACTCTTCCCGGCGGGACCGAGAGGGGCAAACTGCACATGGTTTAGCTTCAGACAATGACCCACCGATAGTAGAGTTCTGTTAAGGTCAAAACTCCCGTCATGGAGGTGGGACATGAGTTAATTATGACTCACGAGTCAAAAGCCGCAGCCCGCCAACTAAGCGGTTGTCTAATATTAAATGCCTCAATAAGCTATTTGATTTGTTTATAGTAAGGGCAGAAATTTAAATAAGGCAAGAATATAAAATATATACACTTTTCGTTTGTACGTGAATTAAGGCAAAATAAAATTTAGTGTGCAGTAAAACTCAATCTTACAGTGCAATTAAATCATATTTTAGATTAGTCTTAAGGTAAAACACTATCCCTTAGTCTTTACCAAATCGAGGTTACAAAGCCATTTGAGCTAAACAGTGATTTAATTTGTACTTTAATTATTTCGTTTCCGTGTTATATATGAATAAAAATAACCCACACAAAAATAAAACAAGTATAAGGAACAGCTGTGAATGGGTTTGTAAATAAATATAACTGAAAATTGGAACAGTGCTTCTTTCAAACTACCCACAAGTTTATAATGTATACTTGTTTAGACAATAATAATAGTCGCCACTATAGTTTGTCGTTCACACGGTGCACGGAGTGACTTATAATCAATTCTGTACGAAAACATCGCCCGCGGCCCGTGTATGGGGCTTAGGGAAATAGGAACAAGGAAGTTAAGACAAGAAGATGTTGGCATCATCGCCAATAATCACATCACATTGCTTCATTTCTAACGATGTTCTGAAGCTTCTAAATCGCTAAAATGATCCTCAATTATCTTAGAATAATCTGTCGTAACTCTGGGAAGGAACGACTATTTATGTATACGATCATTAATTTTAATTCATTAACTACGGAATTACCGCATGGAACGTCCTTGAAAAGATGTCTAACTTCATATTCCTTTAGCCATTTCTTTAATTAATTTTAAAACTAAAAATGTGAGTACCGTTTGATAGCCTTCGCCTTCATTTTGGTGTGAACGAAATTTAGAAATAACTAACCATTTATCCTATAATGTGGGTTTCCTGGACGTTTTCAACGCGTTTCATTGCTCAGGCTGGCGCTTAATGAATCAACGCGAGTATGTATGAGGCGAAGCAAAAGGCCAAGAGGACAAGCTAATGGCAACGCTGTTGCTCTATACTGTAAAGACAGTAGTTGTATTCATGCGTAGCGCCGCATTCTAAACGGCTCTTTTATGCACGCGGTTGCGGTTGTTGGGCCGCCGCATTGAGTTAAATGAGTCGATTTATACACGTGATAGCGGTGAACCTTCCGCCGCGTTTTGTAATTCCAGCCGATGGTAGTTAATACATGGAGTGTAATGCGACCTTTTATACAAGCGGTAGCGGTCTGCCATCAGCTCGCATAGTTGCCAACTGAACTGCACCAACTTCAGCGATTCAGAAGCTTCAGAACATTGTTAGAAATGAAGCAATGTGGTACCCTCCCGTCAGTTTAATGGTTGTTATTTACGTGTGAGGTTGTGTTGTGTTTAAATATGGAAAAATTTAATACTGAAAGTCCCATCGATGATGTTAGAGAAAGACCAAGTATATGGAACTCGGAACTGAGGATTCATGCTAGGCTTGGTATCATTGCGCGCCCCCCAACTATTTCGCCTAAAGTGGTAACGTTTAAAAAACGCATGTTATAATTGGTACTAGCGGTGCTACCGCCCACCACCCACCGCGTGCATAAAATAGGCCTAAAGGCAATACACACAGAATGCTAAGCTAAGCTAAGCTAAGCAATGGTCTCTTTACCCTCCCGACCTCATTGTCTTTTCTTTCTGGTCGCTCCAGTGAAGTTTAGCTATGATGGCGTTCTACAAAATGTCTTGTTTGAGCTCAGATGATAGCGCTGAGGAAGAGTAGATGCTGCTGTTTTGGAAGATGAAGAAAATGTAGCTGTCTTTCTGGTTGGCTGGACAATGCAAAGTAAAAGGTGTATTTTTCTTAGAACGGAAACTAAGTGCAATATCAGCTCTTTCCTTTTAGTGTATTGTCCAACTCATCCAGTAAGCACATTTAAAATAAAATAAATGTATTGCCTTCCAAACTGCCTGAAGGGCTTATATATTCTAAAATGCAAATGAGTGATTAAAAATAATATTATAAAATAAAGATAATCCCCGAATTTAAATATAAACTTCAAATAAAATATTAAAATTGCAGCCTCATCCTTCCTTTTTGAAACAACATAGCAGTTTACAAGTTGGGACATTACAAAGAGTGGTCTGGTGTGATTTGGGCTGCCAAAACTATTTAAACTAAATTAAATAAATTCATTCAATTCTAATTTATTAAAAAGAAAAGAATTAATCAAAATTTCCAGTGAGTGAGTCTGGGATGCCCAGAATACATCCTAACTTTTAATTTAATATATATATATATATATATTCTATTGCTCATGTTAGTAGAAAATGATCAAGTGATCATCGATAATGTAGCTGAAATGGCTTCAGGACTAAATTAACTAATATAAATACTTCACCTCACTTAAGCTTGCATTGAAACATAACTTCAGTTGTAACTATTAATATAGCCAAGTGGTTAGAGGATTGGCGTACTAAACCAAAGGTTCCGAGTTCGATTCCCGTTTTCAGGTGTCATTTTTCCATTCTCAGAATATAGCATATGCTAAGGACCATAATAAACTTAGTCCCGGGCCGCTTGGAATCTGAAAGTCAACACCTGCACCCTTGTCGGACGTAAAAATAAAAATCCACAAATTTTTTTTAAATGCCATAACAGTGTATCGCTATAAAATTATTCCCAAAGAAGATTCGGTCCCACGTTGGTTTCTATATATCTAACTAAAGGTTCATGGTGAGATTCCAAAAGACTGGTCTATAACCACACTCTCGTCAAATTCAAGATTTTTATAAATGTTAAGTTTCTAGTGGTACTCAACTTTTTGTTCTAGAGCCAGATGAATGATTTTGTGTAGCAAAAATATTACACTTAGGTAATGCAAACCGCTTTTAAAAGGGAAGGATATTAACTTGGCATACGTTTCTCAAGGGCGGCTATTAACTTTCAGTCGAATATTTGGGATTCGAGGGGTTTCTTTCTGGAAACGGTTTTAGGGCACAAATCAAAGGAAGTGAATGTTCGCCACTATTCGGGATATACATTCACGAGTAATGTTTGACGGTCCACAGAGGCTGATTTTTAATATGGGTTTCATAACACAAAATGTAAAATAAACATTCTGGCGAAACATTCATCCACATTCGCGAATAGTGTGGGGCCCGTTTTAATATAGTATTAAATACATGTCTATTTTAGTTTTCATTCGAAAGTCGAGAACCAACTGAATGAAAAAGTTTAAGCTAACTATACCATTTCATATGAATAAAAAAAAACTATATTCAATTCAATCCCTACAAAGTTATATATCGCTGGTAAAACCCTGAACAAACATTTCTTAAAGCATTGTTTGTAAACCCGACCAGCATATGGCGTTATCTAGTCAAATAATGAAAAATCAAGGTCATCGCTTGATAAACAAGCACTCTGTCACTAACATCATTTCTACCAGCCATGTAAACATCTTACGTGACTCAAGTTGGCCCGCCACATTGCCGAAAAAAAAAATTTTTTTTTGTCTAATCGTTTGTGCTCTATTTGTGCTCATATGTGCCCGAACATGAACATTTGTGCTGTGAAACTGGCCAATTTAAAAAATATTTAATGTGGCGGGCCAACTTGAGCTCAAGCTAGCCCGCCACATATTAAAAAAATCGCTGATTTTT
>CABFOW010000288.1:65877-88017 GCA_902141385.1 Timema californicum
ATTGTTTTTTTTAATTGGCCAGTTTCACAGCACAAATGTTCATGTTCGGGCACATATGAGCACAAACAATTAGACAAAAAAAAATTCAGCAATTTTTCAATATGTGGCGGGCTAGCTTGAGCTCAAGTTGGCCCACCACATTAAATATTTTTAAATTGGCCAGTTTCACAGCAAAAATGTTCATGTTCGGGCACATATGAGCACAAATAGAGCACAAACGATTAGACAAAAAAAAAAAAAATCGGCAATGTGGCGGGCCAACTTGAGTCACGTAAACATCTTATATGCAATGACCTTTGAAGGATATTTAACTTGCTATAAAAATTAATTTAGATTAATAATTGTGAACACTAATTTAAGAATAAAGGCAGGCTCGCAAAGCCCTACCCCCGTGGGAAATTATACAATTCCATTCCCACTGAAAGTAAGCCTCGCTTCCGTCAAACAGTGGGAGGATTTTTTTTTATTTTATAAAATAATATGTTAAAGCTAAGAGAGGTTTGTTTTTCCGATTCCACTTCCGAGAGTTGGCGGAATCCCTTTCTGTAGAGTGCTCGTGCGCGGACCTGACACGATGCACCAATGTTTCGAGTACAGAAGATAATGACCTTCCAACAAAACCTTTCAATTTCTCAGTCAGTGCCAGGTCCCTGTCTGTACAAACATTGTCTAATTTATTTATAGTGTTGTTTTCAATAAATAAATAAAAATCTTTCAAAATATCCTCTCCTCTACATGAACCTAACAGGTAAAAATCGAGATCACTTTCAATAGTGTCGGGAAACAATACACAGAGAAGGCCAACTCAATAGCTAAGATTTTAGCAACTGAGCTGTACAAGGGAAAAAGGGGTAAGTCACATTACACACATTTTACAGGAAAACTTTATATCTCAAACCACATAAGGAGTAGAGCAAACACTTTATTTTTTTAATTACAGAGACCTCTTTTTAAACCATAATGTAAAGTGCATTAGAAAGGTACAATGGTATTCTAACAGATGGCAGCACTAACTCAATTCAAGTTAAAATTTGACTTTCTCCCCGTTTCCCCCGTATATCCTTCAAACGCGCTATTCTCATAGTAGACTAGACTGCCGATAACAGGGAAATCGAGATTAGAATCTGTCAGGAGTAAGGGTTTTTTCCCCCAAAAGGGTTTTCCACCTCCACGCAAATGTGGGTACACTTCCTCTAAATATAACCTTTCTAATCCTTAAATCCATTGGCGTAATTTAGTACATAGGGGTAACTTACCTAACGGGTAGTGAAACGCGGTGCTAAAAACATTCTCAATACACCCGGTCGGTATTCGAGTTTGGCCTTATCAGGTTTTTTTTTTGCCAATGTAATACAATGTTATCGCTACATTAAAAAAAATCTATGTTGATTTTGGGCATGCCGCGGGTTGGTCACCTCTGTAATTAGTGTAAACATTTTTACGAGGGCACAAACATGCATTTTTTTAAATGATGCAAGGGTATTTGGTGATAGAATAAGCGAAAGCAGTGGGAGGGAGAGAGAGAGAGAGATCCTCGCGTGACCTTGCGTACATCCCTGACCAGACCGCAAGGTCACAGAAAGGTCACGGAGTGGGGTATTGATCTTCAAGCTAGATACCACCACCCCTCCGCCCGCCTTCTCCTGTCAACGACCAGCCGACGTAGCGTATACTCCAGCGACCGACATAACCGCCTGTTCTTTCCTCTACGGGCTCTACCGCACAATGAAACCTGGTGTAGCACAATAAATAGTCCCTACTCGCTGATGCAACCAGTAACTACACCCACTACTTTGGGGCTTTAGGTTATTCATAATTATTTTCGGGTGTTAATGTGCAACTTATACCTTTTAAGATTACATTCTTCTTACCTTAATTAAGTTATTTTTAAACACCGTTGGGGTTGTGTTAATTAAATAAGACTTCAATAAGCTATAGTCCAATTTTCAAAGAGAGGGCCTTTTAGAAAATTCAAAACTTTTTTTTTTGGCGGCCAACCCTGATATCAAGACTGTAGATCGTATGCCGTACGTGAAAGTAGCTCTAGTAACTTTATAGTTGTCAGAAGGTTATTTCTATGAAAATTGGACTGTAAAAGAAAAGTCCTTTCACGCAGGCGCGCTCGTGGAATTTTACTCCACCCAATAATTTGGGACGTTAAGTTCTCCCAGAACCCACATATACATTTATTTGGAGAATGTGTTTTACCCGTGAAGGATCGTAAGGATCCCAATAACACTAAATCCCTTCTGAAGCAATTAAAAAAAAACTGCTGGAGTTATTAATTTTCGGTTCACACGAGTTGCGGAATAACTCATCCGAGCTCGGTAATACCCTTACACAAACTGCGGAGCAAAAATTAAATTTTTAATGACTTCGTTAAAAATGGAACATGGAGGTTAGGTTAAATTAGGTTAGGCTAAGTTTGGGGTTGAATAGTATTACAGGTTATTCCGCAATCCGTGTGGACTGGCTGACGGGTATACTTTATTCCGCAATTCGAGTGCGCCCTTGATTTTATAAGACACCGGTAAGTTTCTGTCTAAGCCTTTGAGGAAGAATGCAAACACACATTATTAAGAACACGTTCTTTCAGAAGTTTTTAAAGCCTTAACACTCCAAAACCCCTCCCCTCCCCCCGCCCTACCCCCCACAGC
The DNA here is from genome assembly GCA_902141385.1 of Timema californicum. NCBI lineage: Eukaryota > Metazoa > Arthropoda > Insecta > Phasmatodea > Timematidae > Timema > Timema californicum. Next base: position 68,535 of record CABFOW010000288.1, read on the forward strand.
TTTATTGCCCAGAGTTATGTTTTCACGCCCAATTTTGTTCACTTCTTTTTCGTACGCCTCTATTTTCGCAAGTGAAGTAAAGCTGGTACTTGTGTATTTGGTGTTCACTCATTGGAATTTGACGCACTAATAAATCACATTTTGAGTGCAGAGTAATTGGCTAGTACACAACAATTTTTATTATTATTATTGTCATTATTATTATTATTATTATATCCTGCCACACAGGTGTCGTTAGGGTTTAGGGCGTCAGGCCGATGTCAGGAAGGCCAAGGTTTGAATTTTGAGGTTCGTTACCCCATTTTATTTCCACGCAAATGCGGGTGCACTTTCTTTAGCAACCATACTCATACCTTCTTCTTAATCAATCCTTATGTTGATGGTAATAATGTTTTGAGAATTTATGTTTTTCTCCTATTGCATTTCTGAATGTTGCCTTATACTGTTTAAATAAAACTTAGGCCTATATAGGTTATAACAATATTCAATTAAAAGTCGATATAGCTCGGGACTAGCATCTAACTTTGATAAATAATACGCGGCTCATTAAAAGTATAAGCCTATTTAATTGTACCAAAGATAGCTAAACGTTTTTTCGCAGCTTACAAATGACCTTTGCTAGAAAAACAGCGTCTTACCTTCTTTTACTTTAAACACAGCACAAAATAGAGGAAAGCCGTGTGAAGTGGGCGTATGTCCGACCTTGTAGCAAAATAGATTCAATTGAGGCCCCAAACAATGAAGGAGCGTAGGTTGTTGCCTAACTCCACACGCCCGTTTCTCCTCATGTATGAGCAAATAAGTAAACCATCCACCCATTTCTAAACAAGGGCGTAGGCGGCCACCAGTATCGATTGTTAATGCCATAATGTACATAACTTTTGAGTCCCGGGTTCGATTCCCAGCTAAGATTTTTACAAACGTAATATAAATAGGTTTGTTCCCTTTCCCACAAAACGGTTGAATTTGTCATAAAATTAGGCTTAGGTTAAGTCAATGATATGCAATACCCGTATACTAAAGTGTATGAACAAATACAAATTAATTTCATGCCCCCCTTCCAATAATTAATATTCGTGCATTACTCGGGCTCAACAGACAATGTTTTGTGGCCGTTAGGTGCTTTACACAATGTTATTTTATAAAATTGGACCACCGAATAACTAACTGACAAAACTAAAAAGTAATGGATAGCTTAAATAAAAATCCCAAATGTATTCCAGCTATCACATGATGACACATTAGACACACATTTTAATATACCAGATATTATAAATATAAAGTTCACAGGCTCTGTAGCTATCAGAAGTTGACATTTACGATTTATCTAGATTATATAGACTTTGGTCTGATCAAGACATGATGATTAAACGATTTACAATTTATAATTTAAAACATAAGAATCATTATTTTTTAAAGTTGTAATTAAGTGCTCTTAAATGTAATATTATGTAATGCGTTAACTTTACTTAACATAATTAAAATGTAGGTATAATTGGCACAGTACTCAAATTATCACATTTTCTTGCATTAATAAATTATATTTTTATGTAATGAAAATCCCCTCGTTAAGGAACAGAGTGTGTGATAAATGTATAAATAGGAGAAAGGGTGGGAGTTAAGAAAATAGAAATTGAAAAAGAAGGAGTTAGAGATTTGGAGGGAAAAAGAGAGAACATTACTGACTGTATCCTTGCTCTGTTAAAAATTTAGGGTAAGCTTAATCTGCTTTACTCCGCAGTCATTATGTGGGAAACTTCAAGTAATTACCTCGTCTAAAAGTAATAACTTTTGGTGCAGTTTTTATTGCTATACTGTACTCATAACGAAAGTGCCGCGATGAGTTATGTCAGTAAGAGTATGCATAAGTCGGTGGTATTGGTGTGAGATAGACAAAGACGTATGGCACCAATCTATGTTAGGTGTGAATAGCTTCAGTAATTAGGTCCATGGACCTTATACAAGAACGTGACTACGTGGTCACTAGTGTGTGTTAGCTCGCGTCATCGTAGATTAAAAGGAGGACCGATGGGTGTGCTCGGGACCACACTATCGGTCCACTAAGCATTCGCTATCGTTCTTACATACCGCCCAGCACTATGTACCTTCCGTTTAGCATGACAGGTAGCAAGCTTACCTTTACACTTTGGTGTAGCTTAGGGGTTTACAACTGGAGGTCCACGATACCATTTTATTTTTTAAGGCACACAAACTTTCTTAGAAAAGTAATCTACCGTTGTAAAATTAATGTTTTTAACCGCGAACAGGTAATTTTTGAACTGTGTGGGGGAAAATCCAAGAAATCTCCAACTAAAGGGACGAGGAAGGTTGAATGAAGAAGAGAACCCGCATTTTCGTGGAGGGAGAGTGGACAAACATTTAAGAAACAACCTTAGTAAACCCGGCCGGAACTCAAACTCCGATAAACCCGTCATTAGCAGTGATGCCTTAGACCAGAGGTCGGCAACTAGTCGATCGAGATCGACCGGTAGATCTCGAGGCAGTTTTCAATTGATTGCGGGAGAGAAATTAGTAAAAGTCTATCTTTATTTCTTCTAGGCTCGCAAATATATCAAGTACTTTCAAAATAATTTATAAGATAATGAAAATGTACACTCCATTTTATATTTTTTCTAGAATGACGAGGATAAAATTATTTGAGGAAAGGTTGAATATTAAGAATAAATTTATAGAAAAAAATTAAAGCAGAGAAAGGGTGGGTGATCGCAGGACCTTTGATAAGCTGGTAGGTCAATTGAGGTCTAGAAATGCTGCCAACCCCTGTAACTTTAGATTATGCGACCAGTGAAACGGGTAACAGTTCGACCCCAAGTGTCTGTAAATGATCTAATTCGTTCTCGTGCTTCCCTTCAGGAGCCGTCAAAAAATACATTTGGGCATTGACGATGCAGTTGGTTCAGAAAGGGGAGATTAAATACAATATAAATAAAGTTCTAATAATAGAGGTATTTGAAAAGAGTCTCTTGAATACAGGAATTTTGGATACAAGTCAATTTGGCACAATTAGTAGCTTCGTCTGTCCAATCTAACAATGTTTTTATTCTACTTTCCCGCACTAAGAGTTTTCTTTCAATTTATATATGAATAATATACAAAGCTGCTCTGTCTAATAAATTATTGTGTTTATATCATCTTGATATAATTGGGCGAATTTAACCAATGTAGTGTTATATACACCACGCTTTAATATATATAAATGAAAATAATTTGATCAAAAAGGTTGAGTAGTTTTCGAATAAATAGCGTGTTTGTTGCTTTGAGCAGGGCAGATTTAATTTTTATTTATAGAGTTCATATTAAATGTGCATAAATATATAATACAACTATTAAAAAAAAAAGCAAACTTCTAGGGAAATCAGCCACACCGAGTGTAATGGGTCAAACAAGAGTATGCTATCGAAAGAGTAGAGAAACAAGCTGTATTGTTTTTATCCCTTCATGGGCTTTAAAATATACATCGTGTTTATGAACAAAAAATGACGCCGCCACTGCAACGAGCTTTTAAATGGCGCCATATTTATTGGGAGCTGTCGCGAATAAAACAAATGACCATCGCAACGTAGACCACGCCCCAATTCTTGCGGTACACAAGGACATGAAAATCCGCAATACGAAAAGAAAAAAAGCGGATGTATGGTTTAATTCGGATGTTTAGCCAGATATTAGTTGTCTTATCTAAAACGAGGGTTGTTCCGTCATAAATAGGTGGTTAGAGGGCTCGGTTATGGGACGATGAAAATCCATCAAAGGTATGCCATGCTGTCGAATGAGCTTTACTTTTGAAATATGTTTCCACTCAGATTGTATTCCATACCGTCAACAGCTGCTAGCCCACCGGGCCAGTCCCACCCCCCACCCCCACCCCCCGATTCATTCATTCATATAAAATATGTTGTCCTTGAGCCTTATGAACAGCCAGCTCGCATTACAAATAATATAGTTTTAAGATCAGCACATACAAACATGGAAACATTAACATGTTTGCACATTTTTTGATCTTATTTCCGAAATGTTTTTTAGTGTCTTCGAAAAAACTTTCAAACATTTTTTTTGGTGTGTTTCCTTTATATTTACAATAAAGGAAAAGGTTTCTTGTCATCCATTTCAAATGGGTTTTTATAAACAAAGTTTGCGTGTCTGAACGTGTTTGCCAACATTGTCGACAGCAAACAATGTGAGCCAGACGAGTCGTTCACTGTCGTGGGTTCAACCATTTGTAAAAGAACTTCAAAATTTGTAAAATATATGTGAGTTACGTTCCTAAAATCACTGCAATCATTGATCTTCAGTTATGACAAAAGCTTATTTGTATAGTACGAACCATTTTGAAGCACCGAGTTTTATACCTTCTTTGTCTTTTCCAAGAGTCCATTGATATTATCTCTACGTACAAACCACTAGCCATAGCAACATCCTCTTCGGTAGACATCTTGAACTCAAATTAACTCTAGATGAGAAATCATGTTTGTTTAAACAAACACTATGTTTCCCATGTTTGCAAACGGTTTCCCTATGTTTGTATTATTATTATGTCTTACTACCCGTTCAGGTTATACGCACTTACGCTAGTGTGTAATGGTAGGGTGATTGTGAGATTAAATAAGGACCTACAGTTTAACGTGGAATCCGAACCACGGTGGAGGCCTGGCATTCCTCACATTCACAAGATGTCTTGTCAGAGGTGAAGGAAGGGTTTGTTAATTAGATAAATCTTTGCCGGGACCGAGGATTGAACCCCGGCCGCCAGCATAGAAGTCTGACACCTTACCCCTAGACCACCAGGTCACCCCTATGTTTGTAAACAACAGGAAACATCGAGAAACAACGTTTTTTAGGTACACACTAGGATTTATAAGTATGATTTCTTGAAGTCGTTGATCTAACCTAACCATTATAAAAATAAAGGCTGAAAAGTTTTCAATTTCAATAGATCGTAATCGACACGAGATTACGCCATGGATTTTTTTAGGCGAAAATAAAGGGTAGGGGTGGGAATGCGACTATCTCGGCGAAGTTGATTTTAGTCATATTTAATTTGTTGGCGGTGGGGGAACATTCCCAGAGGAGTTACATCACCCCCATTTGCGTACGGATCCACCCTGGTATCCAATCTGTTATCTGGGCTCTATAGCTAGATGCGCAGAACTAAGTTAGTTTGTAGGTCGTGAGCTTAAGAAAATTCATGTTAAATGTTCCATCCCACAAATTATACTAAAACTCGAGTGCTTCTTTTTAATTAATTTGTTAGTAATTGGAATAACTAAAACGGGGGTTGGGAAAACTTTACTTCGAACCACTAAAAAAAGTTTGAACCTTACTAGGGCCATTCTGAAAATCCCAAGGAATCGTATACGTTTAATATTTAGGACCACAGAAACTGTTTTTGTTTGTGTTCACCTCTAATCACTGTGTCGTGAACTTTGTATGAATACTTATTGGCACATTAAAAATATAGTACTGATGGATCTTTCAAACATATTATTTAGATGGATAAAATGGATGACAATTCTGGAAATAGAATAATTTATATTGAGTTTTGTAAAGCTAATGCTTCCGTGGCTCATTTTTAATAAATATTATGTAACTTAATGGCGGGTCCCATAAAATGGCCAAATAGCCAGCAAGTTGCAATTTCCCAATCCTTGATTTACGGGAATTCAAATATAAACTCAAATCTCAATCAAAATAGATAAGAAAATAATTAAAATCAAAGTTTAGTGCATCTGTCACGGCCGAAACACCAAGTCTTACCGGTTTGCGAAATTACCGGCCATTTCTAGCTTTGGCAAGACAATTCTGGATATAGCCGTAGGAAACTGACCAAAGCATATAATTTTCTTTTTCTCGTTTATATTTTATTATCTATAATTGGTTAGGTAATGTTAATTTTGGTTGGTACATCAAAAAGGTCATAGGTACATAGATAATAGAGTATAATGCTACCTTGCCTTTTTTTTAGCACCACATCTTACTACTCGTTCGAGTTATAGGCTTATGAATCAATTATACTAATGGTTTAGGGGATTAGGAAGGTTATATTTATAGGAAGTGTACACGTATTTGCGTGGAAAATTATTCTGGACATCCTCAGTACATCCGACTTAGATTCGAACCTCAATATCCCCGTCATCGCCATTCTATTGCGAAAGTAGCGCATTATACCATGCGGCCACCGAAGTGGGTCTATCTCTTTAAATTGACCAATTAACTTTTAACAGGGTGTCCAGCCAAACTATATTTTGAAATTCCCTGACTTTTCCAGGTTTTCCAGATCCAATTTACTTTTTCCCAGACCACTATTTATCGATATTATGTATATTACGAAAATAATTTTTTAAGATCACAGATTAAGTAGTATGTTTTTTTCTAGATACATACACATTCTGAAGTTGTATCACTCAATAAAGGGATTAAATCATTTGTTCCTCCGGGGAAAAGGACTATTTTAAGTTAAAAATAGATTTCAGTAAAATTGTATTGAGCCATTAAAAGATTGCCTTAAGCAAGAAAGATTTAAGATAGTTGTGAGACATTCATTCTTAGTTCCTTCTACTTAAAATGTAGACCTAGTCAAATTTTGCGCATGTGAATAATCATGACTCAACTTTGGCTAAAGACACGTGGCAGAAGGGTGGAAAGACACAAAACTCACGTGTTGACCTTAAGAAGTGATATAAGTCTGCTCAACATGGACAATGTTGTGAAAGTGATTACAGCTGAGTATTAACTGGAAGAAAAGTGTTATTTTGACTATTGTGAATCAAAATATGAGGCTTTATATAGACAAAATGTAAAATTTCCAGAAATGTAATAAAATTCCCTGACTTTTCCCTGCTTTCCAGGTCGCTGGACACCCTGTTTAATAACCACTCACAGGTATTACATCAAATCTCTTAAGCCTTCACGTGAATTAAAGGGGTACTTTGAGCACTAGCCAGAATGTTGTGGTAAATCCGCGTTTTGACTGGCCAGAACACCCAATAAAATTTACCCCCATCAATATTTTGCGCTTTAGCTGCATCAGTTGGCCAATGTGCGAAAGAGTCCAGCCAATTCACGAAGTAAGGGGCGGCCAGATTGGGCGAGCGAGCGACTGAACGACCGCGCTCGACCCGGTACAGTATAGTTTAAAGGCGCTAGGCAATATTACTGTATGTTGGTTCATTGAGTGCTAGGAAAACTTCTCATTTTGACATTTTTATTACTATCGATAGGTTTTGTACACTTGCTACTAACGGCCTAATTTTATTGGTAGGATCATAAACCATACCTATATATGTATAAATATGTATAAAACTGATATGTTAAAATACTTCAATATTATCAAAGTAGGCCTTTACAAATAAGAATAACCATTAGCAGTTCACTGAGCCAAGATTCGGAGCCTCCTCTTCAACAACTATCGAGAGCTATCAGCTAATCACACGCACGCTCGCCAGTTTGGCCGCCCTTGGCGTAGCACATCTAAAACTAACTATATAAGACACAATCGTACATGCATTTATATAGTCCAATATAGTTGGGATGTTTTTTAAAAAATAGGCCACCATTAAAACACTCTTAATTAATAATGTATCTCGTAAATACACTAATTCAGTGTTATTTATCAAGTACAACATTCTTCATCTAAACACTTTTAATTCAACCGTTAAGGTCATTTTCAAACTATTTCAAATTTTCAATAAAACGAGTCATAAGTAGACCACCCTGTTAATTTTAGATCAACAATTACTTACCTCCAGGTATGATTTTTTAATATCTAAATAATAAAGTCTGAACGAAATCCATTAAACTGTTTCGGATGTAACTTCAATTACAAAGAACAGATACACTTCCCTGAATCCAGGAACACGTAAAAACGTAAATCGTTAATATTCATCATCACCATCATCATCATCATCTCAAGATACAAATAATGTTCACGATTACATTACTTTCTTTATATTATAAGAAAGTGAAAAAAATGTCGCGGAAAAGTAAGCTATGTATAAAGAAACTATAAAATAAGAGAAAGTGAACGAATTATATATAAACAATGGCGGATCTAGTGAGAAATCTCTCAGAGCGCTCAGTCTTGCAGCACGTCAACCCAAAAGTAAGACGAGGAGGAAGTTTATTGTTTTTGTTAGCACTATGAGGTTTTATCACACAACATTTTATGAACGAGATCCTTCCTCCTTATCCTCTTGGCGTTTGTACCCCCTACCACCACTCCAATTAGGAAATTGTTGGACCCCCAGAAATAAACGAACTCCTAAAAAAGGGGTTCCACATTTACGTGAAATTTAAACAATGTTATATTATTCAACATCTAAACATATTAAACTTTGGTTTAAAGTTATACTAGGGTTGGTAAAATATAAATAATGCCAGACCCACTCACTTCTTCATACACATACTTAAGTCCAATTTTCATGGGTAGACAGCTATAAAAGTTTCTAGATCAACTTTCAAGTATTCATACATCAAGTTGTCACGTTTGAGAGATTTTATCAATAGTACCTATAAAATAGCGACGACTTGAAAAAAGCCCACACGAAAATTGCGAACAGAAACAACCTCACTTATAAGTCATTCACGAGCTAAGTTTACCTGGATGACAGCTCGAAATGTTACTAGAAGTAATCCCTAATATATCCCTACGCCAACAGCTGACAGCTATCACTTTGGATGACTGTAATGAAAACAGATGGTAATATACTAATGTGATAGTTAACCACGGTAATTTAGGTCAATATTATTTTTATATTTATTTGAGGTAGGACAAAGTTTATTTATAGTTTTATTCCCCTTAAAAAAATATTAACAGCGCTTTCACAAAAACGACGACGGACGAATCTAAACCATATGATTGAACATAACGGTAAACAAGTTTTTTAGAATGATGCAGACACGCAGTTGATGAAAATATTTTATTCAGTTAAATATTTCAAAATATGATCCAATAATCATAAAATCATTTATTGTATGTAAAAAAAATAACAAATTTTCTCTTTTCCAAGTAAATACGATGCCTGTATTAAAAGGTATTGATGTGTGCACTATATTAAACATAATCAATAACGTTCCAAAACGAAAAATAAGTACTTTTAATTATGTTTAAAATATTGTTTCGAGTTGTATAAAAAGAAATTATTTAAAAAATGAAATAGTATGAGGAAACTTAAGTTTATGTTATTTTAAATGCAATATATAACAGGTAATTAAAGATCTTTACATTTATAACAAAACTGTGATCTTTTACAAGTGTTGGCAACCCAAAACCTAAACATATGAGTTTCGAACTGTCATCCAGGTAAAAAACCTATCGTGAACGGAATATACACATATGTGCACAGGAAAAAAGCGCACACAAATAAAAAGGTTTTGTTATGTTACGTTTCGTTATATTATTGTCAGCTGTACGAGGTTTATGGGCCAAACATTATTAGTGAGGGTTTGGGGTGTATATTTCCGTATTCACATGTGTCAGTGTTTTTTTTTTTCGAGGACAATTTTCGTGTGGGTTTTTTTCACTTCCACATCTTTCATAAAATCAAACTAGCACTATTAGTGAACTGTTCAATTTTGATCGGAAAACAAGTTTCGTATTGTCTAANNNNTATATATATATATATATATACACACAAACATACACGCGCGCGGGCGAGAGTGAGATAAAGATATGGATATCATTGGGTCCACTTTTTTCAACTTAGAATAATTAACTCTCTACGTGTTTGCTCTCGGACCCTTCCATATTTCCCTTTAATGGCCTAATCGACCAATTCACATCGCAACAAGATAGTGAAGCGTGAATTAACCGAGGTCAACTGGAGACAAACGCTTCAATAGACCCCAAACCGCTTGGCAGTGCGCCACATTGTCCTGACAGAATTACCAACTCCCTCAATTAAACTAATATTACAGCAAGCTTTCACTCAATGATGCATCATCACTCATTTCTTAGAGCAGCTATAGTATGATTTTGGTAGGAAGAACAGTAGAAGTTAGTTACTAAAGTTACTAAAACAATTTATATATATTCATACATCAAGTCTTGCTATCTGCAGCTGTCACTGTTGACATATATGATCCAATACCTATAGATTAAGGCAAATAATATAATATAGTAAAACGTTATCAATGTTGGCCGCAAAGAAATATGTTTGAATATTCTCTACTGTTCTTCCAACCAAAATCAGGGTATATATCTAGTTGATAGCAGTAATCTCGAACCCAGCTTCATATCTTCCATTTGGTCTGGGGTAATGTTCGATTAGGACTAATCTCATCGCTACAGCTGATAGTGGGGTGTTATCAGCCCCCCCCCCTCCACGATTTCAATTACCACAGTAGACCACGTATTCCGTATTATTTTGGGTCTTGATTCAAAAGATAACAGTCCCCGTCATATTGGTGTTAATTTACTTCGTTCAATCGAATAACTGAGCCGTGATAATTGCCTCCTCTCTAATAGTAATTATGAATTCAACTAAATTTGTTGCAGAAAAACGTGCTATGCTATAAGTTTATCCAGCAAATTATATCTCATGGTTATATAACAATATTGCGTGCTACATAGTGTAAGCGTTGCTTTAGTCTCATAGTCTACCCTGACGCTACGCCCTTGGATAACATAAAATTCCTTATGAATGATATAAGCACAATGTTCTTATGGAGTGTCCAATTTACTGAAACCCTCTTAAGAAAACAGACCCTAGTTAGAACAATAATATATTGATATTTGAGTGAAGGCGGGAAAATTAAGATATACATAACGCAAGTTCCTTACCAGGAAACAAAGTAGAGAGTAAGAAAGTCGAGCTGCTATCCGACAGGGTGTCAGTGTAATCGCAAGTTTTCTGGAACGAGGGTACGGGTACTTGAGAAGGTTACTTTAGTAAGCGAAGATTAAAGTGTTATCACCTTTACTGTTGTGACTAAAATTTGTCACGCAGAGCTGGGATCTATAAAGATAGTAAGACAAACTGGCATGTTAAAAGTATAAATCTAAGAAGCGGACCCTAGACATGTAAATATCATCAGACTCCAAGAAGTTTAATTTTAACGCAAAGCGTGTTTTTTTTAAAAAATCTGGTATTAATTTATTACAAGAAATAGTAAGAGGATCGAACTGTCTTGCATTTCATTACATTTAAATATTTCAAATCCTGATAATGTATTAATTCGCACCAGCTTTTCAATCGTGAGCACAAAAATGTGTTTTATTTTATCATCAAGCTAGTACTTGATTAACTATCCTTCTTAGCTCCATCCCATTTTATTAAATCATCAACAGCCCATGCGATAAATATAAATTATATATATAATATTAAATTTCTATATCATTTTAATAAATAAATAGGGTGAAGTCAATTTCCCCCACAACTCAAAGAAGTGATAAGTGGTCTGAGCAAACCCACCAGGTGCTAATACGGGCCCGCTACCAGGTATTCTTTGAATTGAAAAATTACACCTGAACACAGGAATCGAACCCGGGCCCTATGGCTTAGTACGCCAATAAAAGGGAGCTTTGACACCAAACCTAAAGGGGATTCTGGATATTCCCAGAAGATATTGGGGTGGCCCTCATCTAAACCTTTTTTTAAACTAATATACTTCTCTATATGCTATTTGGAGTGGTCTTTCTCCAGAAATTTTTTGAAATTCGAATGTCCCTCCCCTATATAATCTATTTGGAGTGGTCTTCACCATGATTTTTTTTTTAAAATTATATATCCAGAAGATATTTAGAGTTGTTCTCCATCAGAATTTTGTAGAAAATTGGATGTTATCAAGAGTTATTTGGAAGTGTCATCCCCTGGAAACTTTAAATGGAAATGTTTAGTAGATTATATGCTTCTAGAAGCGGCTTGGAGTTTGATACAAGACCAGTTTTCAGCTTAATATACAATAATACCAGCGGGGAGTGAAATAAATCTAGAGAGCGGCGAGTCTATTTCAGGAAAGGATGTGAGTGTATTCCGATCGGGAGGACACAAAACTATTTCCCAAGGGGAGAAAACCCTACCCCATCCCTTGTTATTTCACCTCTGTTCGCTTTAGCTCTGTAAGTTTATTTAAAAAAAATTGTTATTCTGGGTCTTGGGCCCGGGCCCATGTTACCAATAGAGGTGGAACTAGACTATTACACCCCGACTACTTATAATTCCTTCCTTGAGGTGTCTTGGAGCAACTCAACCATTGCTACCGGACTACTTTTCTTCGTGGAGGAACTTTACGCCCCCGAATAGACAAGATAAATACTAATTATTAGCCCTAAGTTTTCTGAAAACGTCAAAAGTAAAAAAAATCAATAAAAAAATCATGTATATTATTTCAAACACGCTTTGTGAATATTTGTATTTAAATGTTCTTGAAGGAAGTCATAAGGTTTATTAAAAGGAAAAGTATCAATATAATGCCTGGAGAGAGGATGTCAACTATTTAGATAAAACTATTTAGGATGTACTGCCTTTTAATTAGGCCGAAATTTAAGTCCCTTAACCTCGCGTCTGTCGTCTCAACTAAAACCGAGTATTTATATCAATTCTGTTATGAAGCACTTTATAATGTTTAACATGTACGTAAATATGAGATTGATTTTATATATTATAGAATGAAACACGTTGAACATATATTACTCGAAAGTCTAACAGATAGCAATCCAATAAAATCCATTGAGTTTTAGTGTAGAAGGCCTGTACGAATTTGTATATTAAAAAAAGTATTAACCAATAATTATGTATATAGAAATTAAAAAAGATAAATATCCTCACCACGTAGACCTACATATGTCATAAAAACGTAGAATAGATTCTTGAAGAGGCAAACAATTGTTGTTCAAGTACTTTTTCATTAATTAGTTTAATAATAACAGCTAGCTTGGTATTTAAAATGTGATGAGCGCCATTATTTCTCATTATTAAATAATATATCATGTTCAGCATGCTTAATTTTCCAAGAGTGTCAACATAGGCTTTTGTTTGAATGTTCCATACTGATTGTATCAGTCAGCTGATATTTATGGTAGTGTGTTTGTGTGCCAGATAGCATCTCGCTTTGATCAATACCAGACAAAGTTTCGGACGTTTCCGGCGTTCGGTCGGGAAGGTTCGGGACAGCTTTGTAAGCTGCAGCTGTGGACACGTCTCACCAGCAGTGAATGCTCACGTGACCTTGAGTCGAGGACCTGAAGTTGCGCTAGTCTCCCGTCGTCAGTAAAAACACAAACAAAAAACCACACTAACGTTACTAGAAACTATGGGTGTGCCCACCAAGTGTCGGGAGTGTCGTTCTCCATTCCCTAGACACTCACTTTGTACACTGTGCCTGACTACCCGTCCGGGCTATCTGCATAATTATATATTAATTACTATAATGGGATAGGAATGAGGAAATGTACCCACATTTTCTTGGAGGGAAAATGGGAAACCACCGATCCACACACCTATATTACACCCGACTGGTATTCAATCACGACCTACTCGTCACAGGTAAACCAAGACCAAATGAGCCTGTTATTTAGATAGAATGTCCACTGATGCGGGTTCGAGTCCATGATAAAATGGCATGCATATCTTCTATATTAATACAATGAAGTGTTTGTGTGCGATGCCCAGCCAAATCTACGGCACGCAGAGATCTGAAAATTTTAACATAGGTGGACGGAAGATGAACCCAAAGCCAAATTTTTAATTAGGCTATTTTTAACCAATTTTCGAAGAAAATATTGTTGCTTCTCATGGCAAATTGGGCACCATGGGCGGGAGGGGGGCAAAGCCGTGCAGGATTGCTAGTATGTGTGTATATATTTAAGTTATGTTTAAGCACATGTACTTGACGATTTAGTGGAAACATCCAAGTCATCTGGTTTTAAGGTTTAACGAAGAAAATATATTGGCATATTTATGAAAATCTGTGCTTTTTTTTAACAGTTGAAATGCGCACATAATACAGGCCGATTATACAGTGTATGGGCTAGTATATCCCAATTTTCTTACGAATGGCCAAATCTGACTGCTAGAAAAAGTTTTTGATCTACTTTCTCCACATTTATACACCAAGATACACTCTATGAATGCCACTTTTAATATGTAATGGTCTATAAGGCAACACTAAGTATGTAGTAAAATGCTATCAATGTTGGCAGCACAAAGTATATTTTTATTTTCTGCAAAGTGTTCCAAATGCACACTAGAAAGAAAATCAAGGTAAAATATGGACTTTGTGGTTTTTCCTAAATTGTTTTCCACTCTCCCTCCACGCAAGTGCGGGTTCACTTCCTCTAAGTTCAACCTTCCCAATTCCTAATCCATTAGCGCAAGAGTTACACCCCCCCTCGCTCTTTCAACGAATAATACATACCCCCAGAGACCCACAATTACTAACATGGGGTTAGATGAGTGGTTTTCACCCTGGGAGTCGCGGAATGTTTCGAGTCTAGTCGCGATCCTCATTGAGGCTATAGCTTTATATTTAGACTAGCTTTGCTTGTGACTAATGTAATTCCAGAGCCATTTTTTTGATAGGTCTTACCGTTTAGCCACAAGAAATCTCTAAAGAAAGGTCCGCACCGACTTTAAATTGTTCCACCATTTTGAGTTTTTTGGGGGGGGGTTAAACTTTTTTTTTTAACTTTTCGAATTTTCCCGTCGGATAGAGACTAGAAGCTATAAGTTTGCAAAATTTCAAGTTTCTAGCTCATCTGGAAGTGTGTAAACATTAATGTCAGTGAGTGAATCAGCCAAGTGGCTTTATAGTAGAATAATAATAATGTGTAAAAATTCAAAGAAAAATGTAAACTGTTAGTTTTATACAGAAAAAAACAACTTTGGATTATTGTCTAGGTTCCTTTTGGTTAACCAACTCTGATCTCGTGCTTAGGCAAATAGTGATGTTATCATAACTTCCAAAACACCCACTGGGATAGTCGCTCTCTTTTGAGATATCTCAATTGCATTCGTATAATCATTATTTAAGCAATTCATAACAATTAAATCAAGAACGCTCGTTTGGCTTGACGGTGATGAAATCAAGATTCTAACTCCGCCCGGGTGTACCGGAGATGATTTTGACTAAACAGTTTCCCCCTTCCCCTCTAAATGCAAATAAAAGTAAATTTACTCTAAATTTTACCTACTCCACTTGTGTGATTAAATGCTGATAGCCCGGACGAGGTGATAAAGATTCAGTGAAAATAATTTAAAAACTAATATATGAACGCTTGTAGAAAAGGTATCGCAATGGTTTCAAAAGACAAAACTAGGGCCATTGTCTTGCTATAAGTATACAACCATTAGTAAACAAATTTGGGAAACAATGACAATCTTGTTTGATACACGTCATTTACAAGATGGCTGCATAAATATGAGAATAATAATTATTATAATTAAAATTCAAATCTGACCTATATGCATTTTATAATTTTAAAAGAAATACAGATACAATCGAATAAACTGTGTCCTAAAGACAAAACTAACAGTATAAACACACCTAAACAAAGAGATAAGAGATAACTAAGCTGAGTAGTTGGGCTTCATGTGTTAGAGAGTACGATGAGTGTGAATTGTTAAGCACCTGATAAGGAATAAATATTTAACCATATGCAGGGAAAGAGACAGAAAGCCAGTAGTGCACAAAAGGCTTCATTTTATTCCCTCGCCTCACCCAAACTTTTGTTTCGCTTCTTTGTTGTCATGGAAAGGAAGTCTTATTATCTTGTTTGTGGAAGCTTATCAAGACCGGAGAGGGAAGGGAGACCTACTTTCACACTAGAGTACCGAAATGCTAGATTTCAACTTCGTGCTTGTGTAGTCTTCTGATGTCTGTATATTGATTACACACTATGTTTCGTGTACGTGGACGCGAGAACATGGGTTTTTGCAGTTTTTATAGTAACACTTTTTTTAATCAAAATAAGTCTAATAATTCTCCAATAGAAACATTGAGTTTGATAAAATGTTTCTCATCTCACTATACTCATAAATGACATATTCAACAACATTGTTGGAAATTAAGGGTGTATGGCCCAAAATTAATAATATATAGGTCAACCTGGATCGGTGTATTAAATATGGATTAAATGTATATTTTAAGCACAGTGTTTACTCAAAGTTTGAAATTTCGGCATTTAATGCAACAATTTTTAGAAAAACCAAATGATGCAAAGATTTCATATTTGGAATGCTAGAAGTACTTGAGGAGGTTTATTAATTGAAATACATATTATTTCAATGAACCTTCAATAAACTGCGTAAAAAACTACCAAATAAATGTAATATTCAATTAATTATTTTGTATACTTTAAATATGTGAAATATATGGGGAAAGTAAATAAATTAATGCCGACTTCTTTTAACTTTATAATGATAGTTCAGTCACATTAATATTGAATCTGAAACTCATGAAAATTGATACAAGCTGAGGTGCTACATATTTTGCCCCCAGATTTTGAAAATATATCTGATACAAGCCCGCAATAGCCGAAACAGAACGGCCTGGTCAGAATAGAGCAGACAGCTCATCCCTTCTCACTGTCACTACAGTAGCACCATGGCTTCTTTGGTGCTGAGTGACAGCTTTAAAATGTTACCAGACCAAATTATGTATCCCTACGCAAAACCAGATGATCTGCAAAAACATGTGTTTAGCAGCTGTCACATCTGACAGTAAAAATGTAGGTATATACCTAAATGTTGACTGTCAGAAGTCATCTGTGAGTTGTCAGTGAGCACCAAAGAAGACATGGAGCTACTTTAGTTGTCTGGTCTTGAAACCCTAAATCTGTAACTAGTGATTTTGGGATGATTGTACAGCTTATCGCCCTGACACATCACCACCTCTCTTTAGGGATTGTTACCTGTGGACCTATCCCGGAGATGTTGCGAGTTTATCTAACTACGGCGAATCTCACCATGTTCAACTCAAACTCGTAATTTCATATCCATAAAGTAGCCATTCCTGAGTTAAAAATCTCGCAATTCGTGTTGAATCTTCTAATTTAGTATTAAGCGAAAATTTCCGAACTTCCAGTGTCAAAAATTGTGACTTGAGATTTACTTTATAGTTGTGTGAATAACAATAGAATAACAAGAATGTTGTCTTCGCCATCTTCGTTTTATCTTTGTTTTATTTTTGTTGGTTAAGTTTAGCTCGATAAAATCTAAATAAAAATGGATTGGAAGAGAATAAGCAAAGAGCAAAAGCAGATTACACTTGATGTAGGTACCATACTTTATATTTGTTTGTTTCGCTAAATGATTAAATAAAAAGCTTTTACTAGTATATCTTATCACATCATGTATGGACTATCTTAATAACCTAGAAAGCCAAAATTAAATCACACACCGCATATGGATGGAATGCCTTTTTATTTGATAACACCGTTTATTAAGCCTGAAGAAATTAATAAATGTATTATCACTCAGCTCAAAAGCGTCTTCGCGTTCACGAAATATACGTGGCGTTCTATTAAATTCATTTTCGAATTCTTCAAGTTCTCTTATTATTAACTATTCCGTCTATATTTCCACCATTTTACTATTGCGAGATGGACGATTCTGAGAGGCGGAGCCGCAGTGAGATATATTCGAATGAAAAAATCTCAATCCGTAACGAGATTTTGTTCAAGAATAGCTAAATAGAAAAAGTTTCGAGAAAGTTTAATAAAGATGAATAGAAATAAAATAAGCAAAGAGCAAAAGAAGACTATACTTGATGTATGTTTATTTGTTTCGCTAAATGATTTATTATAAATTATTACATCGTGTATGATCTATCTTAATAACCTTAATAGGTACATTAAAAACCAAAATTAAATAACATACAGCATATTGATGGAATGTCTTTCTATCTGAATAACACCGTTTATTAAGCCTGAACAAATTAATAAATTTCTTATCACTCAGCTCAAAAGCTTCTTCGCGTTCACGAAATATACGTGGCATTCTATTACATTAATTTTCAAATTCTTCAGGTTCTCTTATTATCAAATAGTCCATTCATCCTTCCACCATCTTACATTTTGTCCAACAACAAATACTTTAGAACTATCTGTTGCGAGATGACGATTCCGAGAGGTAGAACCGGATGAAAAAATCTCAATCCGTTTCGATTTTTTTTTTTCAAGAATAGCTATATAGAAAAAGTTTCGAGATAGTTGGTCAAATAACTTAAAACCTGTATTATGTTATTTAACTTAAATAATAAACTTTTTTTGAAAATTCTTTTGAAATCCGGAACCTCCAACTTAGCACGTCAATATCGTGCCAATGAACTATCCAGGGCTAATCCTGTTTTAGGGTAACTTATCACTCATATTTTAATAGTTAGCCGGTAATAAATGTGTAAAATCGTCGGCAATTTAATAACAATTTTTATTAATTGTAAATGGTTTCTTGGATATAATTTGTAAAGCAGAAGTCACCAACCTTTATTTAGATGCAGACCACATAAATGTTTTACAAAGACGCACTAAACCACTAATTAACTATTTAGCAAACAATTTTAGAAAATTATTTTAAGAATGACCTTGAACAAAGAATACAGCGTGAGATGTTAATATGGATGCACAATTGTGCATATGTTAAATAAATACAGTTAAATTACTTTTTAGTCATATTGGCCTTGAGATTAAATTTGTAGATTAATATGTTACTTTTTACCTTCTCATACCTCTCTGACTGAGAAAAAATAGTAATTGTAAAAAAATCAAACTCGATAAAAAGTAATGTATAGTAAAATCTCAGAAACTCGACCAAATTTGGACTAAGATGGTGTTGAGTTATTGAAATGTTGAGTTTTGCCAATTAACTTGTATAAGATGCATGTTAAATATGGCATGTTTACTAAACAAGGATGAATCACAGAAAAGTATCGAATATTATTTGTACAGTAGTATTGTACGGTACAATAACAGTAATATACATACAGTACAATATATTATGTGCTGATATAATTGTGTGTATTGTAATAAATAATGTTTTTTACAGTAGTACTAATACAATAATAATAATCTTATTATAATTTTTGACCGGGAACATATATATTTCCTCTGGTTCAATTCCAAACAGTGTAAGAGATATCTGAGTATTCTCTTTACCTATATACTTGTGTTTTAGTTGGGCGCCACCCCTAGTATCTAGGGGAAAAATAATAGTCATAAAAAAACTTTACCTCGGCTATCCACTCAGTGGCACGACGACTCTCAACCTCGGGACCTCTGGGTGAACTTAAAGCTTAAAAAACCATGACCAATATAGATTAAAAACAAATGATTGAAGAAAAATATAATTTGGGCTACAAATAAAAATGAATGTATGAAATAACCATTGTTGGCACTTTTGTGAATTTATTGTTGTTCCCTTTTGTCCACATCCAAATCCTACCTATGGAATTCCGGTTAATTATAATTCTAAATTTACAAGGTATAGCACAGTATTGTTGAAACCAAAGGAAGAGAAAAAAATATATATACAAT
>CABFOW010000288.1:88741-116082 GCA_902141385.1 Timema californicum
GAATTAAATGTCTATTTCCTTCTGTCAAAATTAAAAATCGCGCTCGTTTTTTTTTTCTTCCTTCCTTCTTCCCTTCCAAAACACGAGGTTCACTACTCACTCGTTTGATAGCACTGCCCATGCGTTAAAACAAATATGGCCGCCCTTCAAAATAAACACAGTCAATCACACTTCTTAAAAGGAAAATTAATATGCTTAATAAAAGGTAAGTGTTCTTCCTTAAATCAAAATTCCTTATTTAAATTATTTAAAACAATGTTTTACGTTGTTCCTTCCGTCCTTATATTTATTTAAATATATGTAAACAGTATCATAGTCAGCCCGGCTGGCGAGCTTCGAAGATTTCACGCGAAATAAAATAGGAAATTGTTCACAAAAGTAGAAAAAAATAGGGAAATACAAGGTAGGGTGGCAAATTACATCACAGTATACATACGTGTTATATACAGAAATGCATTACAGTACTGTAAAAATATAATATTGTATTGATTCGAATAACACGTTAATGAATTGGAAAGTGAAACACAGCACGCGAATGACCTTGAATTGTGATGACTGGCACCAACAACCGTGTGTACGTGCACGTGTCGAGTTACACGGAATGTCGAGTTACCGAGACGCTCCTCTACTTAGATCTCGCCTCACTTTCAAACAGATAAATGAACTGCTTTCTATAAAAACATCCGGCATGTGGAACAAAGTATAGTTTCTACAGCGTTTATTTTGTTGACAATTTTAATTATCGGTCTGTATGACCGCAGATCGATATGTGCAGCATGTGTGAAGAGTTGACCACTAAAATTTAAAGACCACACATATGTGAACCAGCGAAGTGTGCAGTTCAGGCTAAATACGATGTTCATAAAAGAAGTCGTGAAAGATTTGATAGGTTACACGAAGTTACAAAAATATCTAGACAAAAAATGTTGCAGGCATTTCCTTTGATTTCATGCAAAATCTCCCACTTCAGAACATCCCAGAGCAAGAGATGTTTTATACGAATAAGTTGTGGGTGAATTTATTTTGTATTCACGAGGTAAAAACAAACAAGTGTCATATACATGTATAATGAAAGGTAAATGTAAAAAGGGGGCAAAATATTTTTCTTTCTTTCAAAGGTTATATTGATAAATTTGTTATGAAAAGGTAGAAGTGTCATCTTTTCTGTGATTGTTTCCCAGGACAAAATAATAATCATGCCATGATAAGAATGTGTCTGGGGCTGGCAGCTTCACAACTATTTAAGATCAGAATTTACTTTCCTGAGAAGGGCCATTATTTTCTAACCTGCGACAGGAATTTTGGGGTGTTTAAAAAACAGATTAAAAATCAGATCGTGTTCACTCAACATAAGAGTACATGGCCATTATTGTAAATAGAAAACGAAACGTTACAATTAAGTTAGTAGAACCTCATGCTGGAAATATAAAAAATGATCCTGCTTCATTCAAGGAATTCTAGTACAATGCAGTTACATCTAATGTTTTTGAAGCTATTCCTTTCATAGACTTTTGTGAAACATACGATTCATCTATGGAAGGTTACTTCAGATATTTTTCATGAGTGAACACAATGGAAGCATATCAAGCGGGTAGAGTTTGTATACATTCAAAGAAGACCGATGACCTGAAAAAGATAGTGGAGTATGTTGAGAATGAAGATGCCAAGATCTTTTGCACTTACATTATTTCACAGCCAAAATTCTCTTGTCCAATTGATGCTCACGAATATAATGTGTTTTAATGAACAAAATGCAATAACCTTGTAGTGCTGCTCATGTATGAAGCATACTATTATTCAGACACGCTTAGTTTTTCTTGTTACTTTTGAACTTAATACTTTCACATGTCTTTTTTTTCTGAATTTTTTTTAAGGTGTAAGCAATTTGTAAATAAATATTACACATTGTTAATAACAATAAGATCTACCAATTTATGCGATAAGAGTTTGCTTAAATCCCTTAAATTGCTTAAGTTAATTGGAGAAAGGAACTAAGTTGTAACGTTTTAATTAGCCATTAACACGTACAAGCAACGAAACCCTGTAAAAGTTAACAGTTACTACTCAATCTAATAAGTTCTACTAATGTGTGGCAGATATAGACTAACTGCGACATCACAAGTGGGAGACGCCTCAACGAACGAGACAATTCGACTAGGAAGACAAACACGATTCAAACATTTAACATGAGGAAGTCGACGAGCAAATGAGAGAGGCATAAGTCCAGAGCATTCCACCAGCTATCGTTAGTGGTCAGCTAGTGTGATCTCTGATGAATCCCCCACCCCACCTTTTTCCTTCATTGTGAATCATTGCCAAATATTATCAGTCCCACTGATATAAATGGGCCTGTCCTCGGTTCACGTTCACCTATTCTATTGTTATCACTTGACGGAGGAACTGCGGAAATAGCGTCACAAGTTTCAAACGAGGAAGACGTACAGAAGGCCACGATGAGTGAGGCGTCTGAGTCACCCCCTCACCACAGAGTTTGCTACGGGGGATGTTATAAGTATTGAGGAATTATGAAGTCGGTATACGTCGATATTACTTACTCTTTTCCCTATGCCCTTAGGGCATAGTTTATATTTTTGAGCTTTGAGCTCTATAGCTCAATGTCCTGATGACATAAGATTAGTGTGTCAATTTTACTGACTCATCTCCCTATGCCCATATGGCAACATTTATAGCTTCATGCACTACCATTTATGTCTATTAAACTTAGTCGCAAATATTATGGTCATGTTTAGACTCCTTAAACTATATGACCATTCTGCGGCTAGTTTAAAGAATAGAACTTAATATTAGACGAGACCAGGTTATCTAGGATTATATTTCACGACCTAATTGGGTCTGTAACTGACACCTGTCTCTGATGTGTTTGTGTACCGGCTTGCGGTACGCAACCTGTGGAAGTGCTACTAGTTCATAGTAGTGAACCGCGGGGTTTTTCTATTGTGTTTGGTGCTCTTGTGGAGCCTTTAACATTAGTAATACTTATCGCTATTATGGATAGTAATGTTGTCCTCTTTAGTAGGGAAACAGATTAAAGATATTATTGATTGCTCAGGCAGCACTAGTTAGGAAGAGTCCGGCCACAGTATTAGTAACATCTAGGGTTCCTGGTAGTTCGCCTAATACTGATAGTATTATTGTACTTTTTCTAGGAGGTTATAACGTTATAATGTTAAATGTTTAACTTTCATGGGAGTCAACTCACTCTCACTCTAATTAGCTCTTGCTAATTACCTCCCTCGTAGCTCCTTAGGTAGGACTAATTTTGTGTGGCTTAGTTTTTTGTAAGTTTAGTTGAGCAGTTGCTGCTAGTTTTAGTCAATTGACTGGTGTTAAATAATGTATTGTAAGTTTGAATTTATATTTGAGTGCCACCACTAAGTTAAAGTACTGTGGAGTCGCTGCCTTTATTGCATATGATTGATTAGAAAATGCCCTGCTTTAACGAGGTACAAGCTTCATGATAACACCAATTACCTATATGTGTGGGTAAAAGGATGTACCTAGGTGCTTCACACCTGATGCTCCTTCGTCGAGCTATATATTGTATCCGTTCACATTCTTATGGTTAAACAATGGATTGTTTGTAAAGTTTCTAACTGTAATGCTATGTACTTCCAAAACTCATATTTCTGTAAAAATAAACTGATTTGTTAAACTTTTGTAAAATGTTCTCATATTATTACTGTAACAAAGTTTAAAATTAATAAAAAATAAACAAAACACAGTGAAATCTTTTAATAGTGGACACCTTCCGGGAACAAAAAAATGTCCGTTATAAGGAAGTGTCCATTATTTGGAAAAATAATTTTAAAATGTTTAAAAATATTTGTCCATTATTTGGAAAAATAATTTTAAAATGTTTAAAAATATTACCCCTTGAATACAGTTTAACCTATATGGGCCTATATACTGTGGGTATTAACTAAAACCATATACATAATTACTGTACTGTGCAGTTTTGTATGCAGGATGACTAACAACAAAATTTGTACGTAACATACTGTAAACGACCTGTATGACGAAAAGTAAAGAAAATAAATTTAATTATAATCATGTCCAATTAGACATTTTTCCAGCCAACCTGCAGAAGCCTTAAAGTAACTTAAAACCGACTCTTTAGCCATTTCCAATGCCTTTTCACAAATTAATGTTTCAAACAAGGGAATGTTATTGGCTCTAGAGCGACAGAACCATTCAAAGGTCACATTATCAACAGCTTGTCCTTGCGTTTTCGGAAATATTTTTTAACTTAATTGGTTTAATTGTTGGCCAGAGATTTCACAATTTCATATTTATTCTTCAGAATGTTACTGATTTGGGTTTTCCCCGCGTCAAATTTAGTAGCCAAATCACAAACACTTAAATTTTATTTCTCACTCATTTTCACAACTTCTATTTTGTCCATCAAAGTTAAACGCTTACGTTTTTGACACTTTAAGAACCGACAAAACGTACCACTTTTAATAAAATTACAACTTATTATTATTATTATTATGTCCTACTACCCGTTCGGGTTATACGCACTTACGCTAATGTGTAGAGTTAGGGTGATTGTGAGATGAAATGGAGGACCTACAGTTTAACGTGGAATCCGAACCACGGTGGAGGCATGGCATTCCCCACATTCACAAGATGTATTGTCAGAGGTGAAGGAAGGGTTTGGCAATCAGATAAATCTGTGCCGGGACCGAGGATTGAACCCTGGACCCCAGCACATAAGTCCGACACCTTACCCCTAGACCACCAGGTCACCCTACAACTTAAAAGAATCACAAGTTTATTTCCTGAGAGCGCACGAGTACAGACTAAACATTTCAAACAACCCCTGCTAATGACTCGGAAGGGGTGGAAGCTATGACCTTGAAATACCTTAGTCGTTTCTGTGTAGGCTATTTGATAAACATCGACTAGAGGGGGAAGGCTGCACTGCTAGCACTTCATTCGAGACAATGACATTCTTAACATTCCGACAGTAAAATGAATCAAATGATTGTTTCAATTGTTGTCCGCTTTCCAGAGATTAAGCATAAATACAGTAGCCCCGTGTCTTGTCAGAAGTGACAGCTGCTAAACACATGTTTTTGCAGATCATATGTTTCGGCGTAGGGATACATAATTTGGCCTGGTAACTTTTCAAAGTTTTTAACTGTCAGTCAGCACCAAAGTAGTCATGGGGCTACTGTATGCGTCTCTATTAGTGTCTGTTTACGTCTCTATTAGTGTCTGTTTACGTTATTGAGAAATGTTTCACCGCAAGAGGCCACGTTATTCTGTCGGAGTAATTTAAAATGTTCACTATAAAGAAGATTTCACTATTCAGGTGTCCGTTAATGGATCAATCAGCCAACCAAATGCAAAAAGTCCGTAATCATATATAAAAAATGTTTTTACTATCAGCTCAACTTGAATATAGTTACACACCAGTGTTTTAGAAATAGGCATAACAATAATTAGAATAAAGAAACACTTTCGAACTATAAGAAGGATTGAAACTAGTTCAGTAGTGTGTGTGGAGCTGGTAGAACTGTGGGCATCACGTGAGTACCAGTTCGATGTATAGTTAGACCCCGATGTAAGCACGTAGGACTGAATTGGTATAGTGACTCTTTTATACATAACCAATTATTTAATTTACTACACATTTTGTACTATATAGCCCAGCGGAGTATTCTCTGGGTGTGCTTGTCCTGCGCCGCATACCCAAAATAATATGGACTAGTTTTTTTGTTTAATTCAATGCTGTCTGTGTGAAATGTGTAAACACTAATGTTTAAATTATTAATAAATATACATGTAATGAATTATTAGTTTTAAAACTAATATGCCCTATTGGTGCATATTCCAAGAATACTGTGTTTTAAGTAATTCTTCTACTTAAAGGTTCTACTTAGCACAATAGGAAACCCAGGGCTTGCGACTTGAAAAACGCAAGGCAAGCTAGAGAGGCTCTAATTACCTTGCCCATTGTCTAGGGGATGGCAACACATTCCCTTCCGCTTGCCCATAAGTAATTGGCCAATGAGCTCGGGTTTTCACAACCCAGGCCATGCTGTTCCTGTGAAGCAAGCTGAGCATTGTGCCAACTATTGAAAAAAGATTCAAGAACACAATGTTTATTTATTAAGCTAATTTAGTATAGTTCAAGTAAAAATACATAAAATAAATATAAAATTAATTTTAAAATATTAGTATAGGTAACAAGCTTTAAATTATACACTAATAAATACATTGATTTATGTTTAGGTATTCTAGTAACATGTATTATCATGTATGTGGCAAACACAATTAACAATTCTTTCAAATGTAGGCATTTCAGCACTGATAGATTGGGGAAGGGAGGTAGGGCGGGTGACAAGGCTGCTTTAACCGTTGTTGACGTGTGGAGACTCGAATAAAGTAGTAGTGGCTTCAGTATGGAAAGCCAAGTTTAATGGCTGGAGTCATCGTTGTGCTGACCACATTACACCTTCTATCCGCAAGAGTTGGCACTAATTCGCCAAACAGTTTGGTAGCCACTCGGTGGGTATAGCCTGAATGCGGGCTGACACCATGGAGTTACTTTTATTACATTATGAGTGGATGGTAATCATCGTTATGGATACATAAAATAAGAGAGAATATGGAAGGGGAAGAAGGGGGCTCAAAATTTCCTAAGATAGCTCAGGGTTAAAGGGAAATAATAAGTGTTCGAGAACCACTGTTCTGTATGAACACATCTTCAAATATATCCCTTGACGTTCTTGGACAACACTGGTTGAGGGTCCTCGGCCCCCAAATCTCCGTTGCAACTTTTAGAGTACAATATACCTATTAATTTTTCTCAGAATTGGCCACTGATATAGCCTGAAATGAACTTCACTAAAACTCCAGGACTACTATTTCAACGCTCTTTCCACATCCTGACCACTTGCCCACGGGAATTAGGTGTAGCGACGACAGTAACTTAACTTCAACAAAGTCTTTTATTGTGAAATCCTTTTCTCTCTCTATAAACTCAACCATCCGAATTTTCAATTTTACGGACTAACCTAGGTCCTAGTTAGCCCTGATTCTATTGTAATGTATTATTGAATCACCATTATTTTCCCTTGTATATATTTAAGAAACAATACAAAGCCATAATCGCTTGCTGTTCCATCTTATCAATAGCAAAAAATTCAAAACATGATTATTTTTTAATATTTATAAAAAATATTAATAAAATCATATTTCACCATGGTAAAGCTTAAAGATAGCGCAGTAGTCCTTGTCTATTGCCACCTTAAACTGAAACGCGTGGATACACGATGGAGTTTTATTTGAAGAAGGTACACAATGCATTTCCAAAACCACTGTGAAAAGTCACAAAATAACATCAATGACTTGCCAATAAATATACATTCAGCTTCATATTGTCCACAGAATTTATATCCTGCCACCTATATACCCAATAAAATTACAACTATTCTTAGGGAAAAAAATCTTTCCAGACTGCAAAGTTTTTACAAAACTCAATAAAGAGGAATGGACTATTTTGGAAGATTTTATTTTTGATTTACAATCTCGATCTTAAATTATGATATAAGTTGGTAGCTTTTTTTTTTCTTCCCAAACGTATATAACAAAACCGTGTTTTCCTTTGTTCCTACCAACTTCAAGGTCGCAACATTTTAATAATTAAATAGGGATTTTCCCATTTCGATTCCGGTTAAAAGTGTGGAAAATACCCACATCTGTTCCGGTAGTAATACGTTACCAAACATACTTACTCTATAGCACTAGGAACTCAAAAGTTCACTATCGCACTTACAAAAGTACGCCACTTACCCCCATCATGATCTAGTTCTATCCAGTTCACCTCATTACACCCTATCTCTTTCAGGACCTTTATAATGTTAACCTCTATCTGAATCTAGGTCTTCCAAATGGTCTCTTCCCATTGGGTTTGCCCGTCAGTACCCTGAACACGGTTCTAGATTCTCCCATTCGCGCTGCGTCCAGCGTAATCTACGAAACTTGATCCTAGTAATGTCTTGTGATGACAGGGTATGTAATTAATTATTATGTAGCCTCTACTCCTCAGTAGGCTCATACCTTTTTGGACCACATCTTCCTAAGCACCTTGTTTTCGATTCCTAATGTAAGGTAAGAGACTTCGTTTCACATCCAGTGGGGACAATCAGTAAAATTATTGTTTTGTATATTCCGAGGTTTACATTCCGGGACAAAAGGCGAGATTACAACTTACTGATCGAGTAATAGCATGCATTTCCCGACTGCATTCTTTTCCTAATTTCCAATCAATACCGTTATTTATAATTAATATCGGTTATATCATAGATTGGCATATTTTATCTTAGTGTTGAGTATGATGTAATCCAAACCGCTATCGTCATTCGTCTTACATCAACAGTCACGTGTGCATGTGTATGTATTATATATATATATATTTATTGTAAATATATATATATTTATTGTAAATAAATACATGTTACAAACTTCTGGGGTATAAAGGGCACCCAAAGTAGACCAACTTTTAATAAGGAACTCGTGTCCGGAAACTATTTGCACGTTGCAGACTAGAACTGTTAGAATGTTCAGTAATAGGAATGATTCTCATAATATTTTATTTTTATTGCCTTACATTACATAAAAAAAGTTTAGAAATGCCAAAGCAGATGGATGCAATGGTTACTGAAAATTACGTTCACCAACTGCGATGCAAGTATTGCGCCTACGAAGCATGTTCTGATATACACTTTCAAAAACGTCAGGCCTCATTTGGATTTATTGCCCTGTGGCGAGAATTCGTGCTAGCGGATCTTCTTCAGTTTCAACATGGGTTTCGTAGACCAGGCTTTTCATGTGGCCCCACACAGGAAAAAGTCTAGCAGAGTTAAGTCCTAGGAGCGCGGAGGCCATTCTACTAGCCCTCCTCGACCAAGCCATCTGTCCCCAACTACTTGGCTGAAGTATTCTCAGACGGCGAGTGAAAAGTCTTATACAGCCATATCTGTTGAATTCGTAACGGTACGTCTTCCAACAATTAATCTGCCGATACTTCTTGAGAAAATATCAAATAAATGGTGCCAGTGAGACGGGGTGAAAGAAGGTAAGGACCAATTAAACGACCGTCGATAATACCAGCCCACAAGTTGATGCTTAGTTGTTGTTGGAATCTAGTGGGGCGAGTGGTTGACGATTTTCTTCGTCCCAAACATGGCTGTTTCTTGAGTTGAAAATTCCTTCCCTGGTGAGGGAAGCTTCATCGGTAAAAAGAACAAGCTGTGGAAATTCAACTTGCAACAGGCAACGTTACACAAACCAGCAAGAAATGTAAACTCACCGCAGAAAATCGGTTTGACTCATTGCTTGAAATCTCTGCGGATGGCAGGGATGGAGCTGTTGTTCATATAAAACCTGCCCGACGCTCATATGATTAACACCCATGTCATGCCCAATGGTTCGGCTGCTAATGGATAGGTTATGTTCAACCTTATGAAACACTTCTTAAAATCATGCAGTATGGCGGTTCCTCCGACAACCTCAGCTTACCGTGTTGACTGTGAAGGTTCCTGTTTCCCGCAATCGTTGAAAAACTCTGACAAACACTGTTCGAGATGGAGTTGGACGACTTGGAAATCTGTCTGTATAAACCCGACGTGCAGCTCTACCATTACAATAAACCTCACCGTACATTAGCACCATGTTAGCGTAACCAATAAAAAATATACCCATTCATGATTTACTGTGAGTGAAAATTAAGAGAGATTAGGGTGTTTTAGCAAAACATTTGACGTCTAGAGTGGTCGTTACAATGGTTGAGACCCCTCACATTATCATGACGTGGCAAATGCGAGGCGTTATCATTTGATTTTGTCTAAACAGTTCCAGTATATAACGCGCAAACGGTGCGTTCCCGGACAAGAGTTCTTTATTAAAAGTTGGTCTACTTTAGGCCCCCTACATACCTTAGAAGTTATTAACATGCATTCATTTAAATCCTATTTATAAATATAGAGCGACGCATCTTAATATCCGTTCGGGTTATACGTTTACGCACTAATTGCGCTAGTGGTTTTAGGGATTAGTAAGGTTATATTTAGAGGAAGTGCAACGTCATTTACGTGGAAAACCATCTGGGAAAAACCACCCTCAGTACACCTTACCGAGATCCGAACTACAATCTCCCTGTTATCGACAGTTTAATCTTCTGCGAGAGTAGCGCCTTAGACCACGGGGTCACCGAAGTGAGTTATAATATTTGTTTATGAATGGTGTTGTGCCAACTTGCAAAGCAACAAAATCCCCAGGCACCGAGTTGGCACTGTATGCGGACGACACGGCTCTAGTAGCGGAGTCGTGGCGAGGGCAGCTGGTGGAGAGGCGACTCCAGACGCAGTTGGAGGGGTGGATGACTACCTGGAGAACGAATATTAACGTGGAGAAGAGCACCGCAGTGCTCTTCAAACGGAAAAGAAAGTACTACAGGCCGGCCCCACTCCGGTTGTTCGGAGAACAGATCAGATGGGTGGACAGCGCTAAGTACCTGAGACTTACGCTGGACACCAAACTGACCTGGAGACTACACTGCAACGAGAGACTCAACAAGGCGAGGCAAGGGCTGGGAATCCTAAGCCCACTGCTTAACAGGCGTAGCGCCCTGTCAACAAGAAAGTCTGACGCTGTACAAGCAGCTGCTCAGACCGATCCTCGACTATGCGTGTCCCACTTGGGGCCACCTGGCGGACACGTATATGAGGAGGATGCAGGCATTCCAGAGGATCTGAGGATCATTGTGGGCGCACCTTGGTATGTCCGGAATGAGACTCTACATCGTGACCTGGATATACCTACCATCAAGGACCACTTCCGGGGACTGGCGCAGTCTTTCTACGCTAGACTTCCCGGTGCCACCAATCCTCTTATCCAGGGGCTTGGGAACTACGTCATCGACCCTGGTGGGTGCCATCGACGTCCCAAAGCCCTGCTCGGATAAGCGAGATGTGTCAACAGTGGTTTGGGAGGCTCTCACCAGCCCCCCATAGAGTAGTGTCTCCGCACGTAACTCTAAAAAACCCTTATTCGGTTTTTCAAATTTCTTACCCCCTTACCCCCCAATGTTACTAATAATATGTAATATCTGTTTCTTTGTTTCAGAACTTCGCGAAACGCGACAACCCGATTCAAAATTTTTGCGAACCACACGGTGTGACCAATTGGTCGGTACGTGTTGGAACTTGCTCTCTTGCTTCCCTTCAGGGAGCATCAAAGCATGCTATTTGACTTCGGACATATAGTCTCCGAAGGGGGAAGAGTGGATTGGGTTAGGGGTCAGTTTTCTGGGGTCTTGCAAGCCATCTCTGCCTGATCTGGAAGAATATTCCGGGTGTGGAGTTTCTGCATTACTTGTTCAACTACATCAAACCGTATATTTCATCTAGTTCTTCTCAATAAACGACTATTAGTAGGGCCAAACACCATTATTTAACCCCACCTAACTCTAGCCATTAAGCTATCCTGGCATATTTTCCCACGGAGTATGATGGGTAGCCAGAAAAAGGTCTAAATACATATATTATATGTAATGAAAAACTACACTAGATACAGGAATCGAATCCGGGACTCTCGGTTTAGTATGCCAAAACTTTACCACTGAGCTATCTATGGTAGTAAGGCACAGCGATTAAAAATAATTATTTAAGATCCGTTCCGTATCCAAGCTCATTCTTAGCTAATAGTTTTAAGGCATGCAGATAATCACAGAAATTATCATTACTTTTAAATTAAAAATTATCATTTAAAAAGAATGAAGACAGCAAACTTGAGCAAATAAAAAAATACCCGCGTATTATATTACGTCTACGAGCACAGAGGTTACAGAGGGTAGTATAATGGCATTACAGCTGTTATGGCACTGGCCGGATATTACCAATTACGAGCCATTCACGTAAGATCCGTGAGAAATGGCGTTGATGGGGCTTTATACACAGCGCTGCCACATTTAGAATGCTTAACCCAAACATATGATTATCGGATTATATACTTTATTAAACAATAGTATTACTATACTATTAGCGCAATTGATTTAGAGCAATTTTACGTTAAAAAATTAATCGTAATAAATATATTTATTTTTAACACCACGTCTTACTATTCATTTGGGTTGTAAGTTTCTTAAAATATTAAAATGCTCTAATGCCCGCTATTGGGAAGTGGCAACACTTTATTCACACGTTTTTTATACCAACTTACTATATTAGTGCACGGCTTACAAAACAACTTGATCTTAAAAGACACGTATCATCAAGTTACTAGCTCATCAATTTATAACTTCGAAAAGGGTTTTAGACATTTATAATTACATTATTAATGGATATTTTAGCCATGCCTGAAGTAGAATCCTGGCCCCTTAGCAAAGTTAACTACCACGCTATTCTGCTGCAAGTTAATCTGTCGGACTTCCCATGTTTCATGTTTGAAGCAAATTATTTTGACATCTGGGTCTATGTTCTGGGAGACGGTTTGTCATTAGCAAAGTGCAAATTTAATCGGCTTCACATTTAAAAATAATAAGTTAAATAGGCGTAATATGCCCCAATATTGCAGTATGCATCAGAAATCTGGGTGATGAAGGAAAGGGATAAAAGCAGGATACAGGCATGCGAAATGATATTTCTGAGGAGTAGGTTGGGAGTGACAAGGATGAACAGAGAGAGGGTGAAGGAAGAATCCTTGCAGGATAAAATAGAGAAGGCGAGATTGTTGTGGTATGGATATGTGAAGAGGATGGAAGAGAGGAAGGTTCCGAGGAGGATTCTCGAAATGGAGGGGGCGGATAGGAGGCCAAGAGGAATACACAGAGATAGGTGGATAAAGGGAGTTAGGAGAAGAATGGCTTGTGCCGGCGGGAAGGAAGAAAGGTGGTGGGAGGACAGAAATACCCTGTCAGTGGCAGTGAGTGAACTGCATTATGATGATGATAAATTAGTCACAATTGACTAGTACCCCTAACAAATTTTGCTTGCTCCAATCCTTGAGATTAAATTGTTTTTATCTGGATTTTTATAGATTTTTTACTTATAGGTTACATGATCCCAAACAATTTTGCAAAGTTAATTTATTCTATAAATAATATAAATAGAACCTTCAAATCTTCGTAAACTTAGAACCCTTAAAGATATTAAAAATTTTAAAAGATTAAAATCAACAACATTCTTAAAATTAAATTTGTTTATGATCTCTCTAATATTGCTTACTGGTTGCTTAGCACAACATATTTTTAGAAATACCTTTAAAACCAAACTCCATACCATTTATTTACTACATAACTGGATGAATTAATGCATCAAAACGAAACATGGGAACATTTAGTTCTGTTTTTTTTTATAGTGAACTTAAAAATAATAAACCCTCTTATGTCAAGAATTTTTCTAAAAATTCGGGTTAGGAATTTGAAGGATAAATGAAATACGGATTCAAAAAATACTGGGTTAAACCCATCTATAATAAATAACAAATTATCTCAAGAAATTTTAAAATTGTCACTTGAACAGCGAAATCAGACAGCTGGAGTAGCTACAGTAGCCCCGTGGCTTCTTTGGTGCTGACTGACAGCTCACAGCTAACAGTCAACATTTAGGTATATAGCTAAATTTAGATATATTCTGAAAATTGAAAAATGACACCTGAATACGGGAATCGAACCCGGGACCTTCGGCTTAGTACGCCAATGCTCTTACCACTGAGCTGTCCAGGATTCGTCCCGTGCCCATGGTCACCAAGCCGAAGGTCCGGGTTCGATTCCCGTGTCCAGGTGTCATTTTTCAATTTTCAGAATATGATATCTAAATGGTGTTATCCTCACTAAGATGCATAAATGATAGCTTCGGCTATTTTATTCATAAATTTTGACTGTCAGAAGTGACAGCTGCTAAACATATGTTTTTGCAGATCATATGGTTCGGCGAAGGGATACATCATTTGGTCTGGTAACTTTTCAAAGCCGTCAGCTGTGAGCTGTCAGTCAGCACCAAAGAAGCCATGGGGCTACTGTAGATAGCTTCCCCCTTGCTGTTTCTTTTTCATTTCCGTTCGTAGCTATATCTAAAGGGACCTTATTGAGGTAGAGAAGGGGTCAGGGTTGTCTTCAAACAAGGTTCGGTTGGAAGACGCACTTCTGGTTGCGTAAAGCAGATAAAAAAACTCCTAAACAAGCAAGTCATTGAAAGAATAGAGGATCCAAACAAAACCAGTTTTTCTTGAAATGAGATTTCTACAATAAAAAGGGATGTGTGTTATCTTGAAGTTGTGGTTCTCAAACTATCGTGCGCGGACAGCCCGTATTCCGTGATAAATATTAGCGATACATAATTTCTTTGGACAGAGATTCTGTGTGATAGCTATATTTACAAAATATGCTTGGTGATAACATTATGAAAAGGTCCGCAACTAAAGAAAGGCTGCAAACCGCTAATATAGAACACCATTGTGACAATAAATTATTTATTATTAAATTACGTTTATGTATCTACCACTAAGAACGCAATTTAATTTAAAAAAGTGTATCTACCACTAAGAACGTAATTTTGTTTTGTTTATGAGGTCTAGTGGCCAAAGTTACTAGTTACAGATCCAGAAATCCCGGCTTCGATCACAGGCGCTTCTAAAATGTATCTCTGAGACAGTGGGCCTGGAACGGGTTCAATATCAGCCTCGTGAGGACAAATGAGTAACAGGAATAAATAAGTTGCAATTCCAGTTTAGAAAACTGAGATTAACGGCTGTAGGGCACGTTGTACTGACCATATGACACCCAATGCGACCCGGTTACATCAACGGTAATACGCCATTTAAGAATGTTATACCTCATGCACAAAATATTAAAACCTTTCACATATGGTCAATTTAATAAATAAAAACCTTGATAAAAGCTACATTTATATATGACCCGTATGATAAACAACTTAGACACTGATTTTGGTAGGAAAAACAGATTCTGGTAGTTACTCAAGTTAATAAAACAATTTTAATTTAGTGTAGTTCAACATAAAGTCATGTTATCTGCAGTTGTAGTTTTTGACTGATATTATCAACACCTATAAAATATCACAGTTAATATGGTAAAATGCTATCGATGTTGACTGCAAAGTAATATGTTTGAATTTTCTAAACAGTTCTTCCAGTCAAAATCCGGGTATAGTTTGATACGTCTGACTTAGAGCAGTGATATTCTACCTTGGTTCCGATAAGACATCTTAGTGGGTACACGCAATTTAAATTATTCCATGAATAAACACTGAATAATTAGCGCCACTTGGTGCTAGCCACAAGAGCCGGACGTAAGGACAGACGCTGTGGGAGCACCAGTTTTTTACTTTCTTTCGTTCTCACTCTCTCCTAGAGTTGATTACACTTAGATTAGGAGCTATAATCAACATCTAGAGAGAGATAACAAAGGAAAGTAAAAACTGGTGCTCCCACAGCGTCTGTCCTTACGTCCGGCTCTTGTGGCTAGCACCATATCTTACGCTAATTAGTAACTAGTAATTAGCGGAGATAGAAAAACAATGTAACATAGATCCTGAGTTACTGTCTAGGCCTCAGGACAGAAAGTAAGAAAAAATAAATAAATCTCCTAGATGTAGACAATAGAATTTGTATAACTAGTAATATAGCCTACACCAACAACTTTGGGGATCACAATTTGAAAAGAAATTATATTTGGGGGTAAGCGAGCAAACAAGGTTTAGTACCCCTGACCTAAAGGATCACCACAATAGCCCTACAGAAGTCTTTAAAACAACTCGATCAAAGGTAAAGGTTACATTTTCATTTTAGTAATGTTAGATTTTTTCCGTAAAGGAAACCATATTATTATGAACAAGTTAGAAATGAATATTTTTTATATTTAGCGTCTTACACCCTGCCCGGTCAGGAATAGGAATGCATTGTTTATAGACATACCCACATTTTCTGTGAATAGTGAAAAACCTATTTAAGAGAACAGTTTTCAATACAATAGAGGGCTGTCATATTACGTCAGGGTTTAGCTGAGGGGGGTGAGAGCAATATTTTCTTACGAGGGGAGGGGGTCTTATAATCAATCTTAATTAAGTTTTCTTTATCATGGTTTATGTTGAGACAAAATAAATATAGCAGAAAATAAACACAATAATTATAAAATTTCACTTATATTATTTTTATTTACTTATGATGTGTTACACCTAATTTTACTGCAATTAAAGTACTCTAAAATTTTGTATCACTCGATTAATATTATAAATCCTTGTATCTAAATATAACTAAACGATTAAATTAATCTAACTGACCAAATCGTATACAAATCACGTAAGATAAGAGGGTGATGACGGAAAATATTACGATCCCTTACGTTGGGGAGGGGGGCGAGGGGAGGCCAAAAATCATGACAATTAGCCTTAATTAATTTTTTAAGGAAGGCCCCTAGTCGAATCACAACCTTTACAGTCTACGGCATCAACAAACCGTTCTAAACGAAATTGGTATCTTCGTAGCGTAAGAAATAAAACCTCAATTAAATTCGAAAACACTTTATATGGACAGGATCAACTGAAAATGCTTTTACTGTATATTCATTCCAGACTACGCGATTTTTCTTCAGTGATAAAAAAAAAACTAGCTCGGGAATTTATAAAATACCAACATTTGAAAATCAGGTTTGTTTCAAGTTTGTTTATATAATTTATGAATAACTTTTGATTTAGGTACTTCAAACCTACCATTTTTAAGGTGCTTTATTTAAACAAAGATTAGTTATTATTATTATTAGCACCGCGTCTTACTACACGTTCGGGTTGTACGCACTTACGCTAATGTGTAATGGTAGGGTGATTGTAAGGGTGATTGTGAGATGAAATGGAAGACCTACAGTTTAACGTGGAATCCGAACCACGGTGGAGGCCTGGCTTTCCCCACATTCACAAGATGTAATGTCAGAGGTGAAGGAAAGGGTTGGTAAGTACTTTACTATTGTGAACGCCAAACCATTTGTAACCTATTCGCTATGCATTACCTGGAACCTACGTTTATAGCGCCACCGATAATCAAAATCAAGTCCCTTAATGTGGACCAAAATTATTCAAACTCGTCAATAATCCTTATCATGGCAAAAATGTATTCACCTAAAGCCTATTTAATTTACACGAATCAGGCCCTAAGTATGAATATCCTATGCCTGATGTATTTTACAGTATCTACATTACCTTTTCGAAAGAGTCGCCCGACTAAATAAAAAAAACCATACAATCTCAAATAAATAGCAATTGGTGACAACATTCTTTAGGTCAGTCAATAGCGCGTCTGCTTACCTAGTCGAAGGTCACCGTTTTGATTCACAAAAAGGTCGAATTGGGTGTTGAGTATGCATAAGAAACAAGTTATTTGTGTGTTTCACAAGCTAAATAACCTTAATAAAAATAATTTTTTGCCAAAATAAATCAACTCGACCACTTCGTCGAATTACCGGTTAGATTCCCAAGGCTACGACGAAACCTTGCTCTCGAATAGACGCCCTATTTTCTGTATCAAACGAGACGCATTATGTGGACACGCAACTTATGTAATCATCTCTTGTCATGAGAATTGTCCAAGATAAGTTAAGAGTACTTAATTTGTTCGTTTATGTTGTCAGGCGCTTCTTTGGGCGGCTTTCCCACCTGACGGTATTTCACCGTCGCCGTGGCCTGGTTGAATTTCCTCCCATTCCTCCATTACCTTGTTCTGCTCCGGTGCGCGAACATGAACCAAAGGAAGAAATTGTCGTCTGTGTTCTTATCCATTGTCTCAAAATTTGGGTTGATTAGCCCACAAAATTCCCTCCATATTAATGGATGGTGACTCAGTCCGAGAATTGTACTCCTCCAAAAGCACAGGATGCAGTTACACTTGCGCAATTAATGCCTCAACATCAGTTTTGAAAGTTAGAACGACGTGCGGACCGAAAGCGAAATACCTAATTATTTTAAAAATGTAATAAAAAAATAAAGTAACATGAAATTAATAATAAAAAGAGTGAATAAGACGCAATGAAGAAATGTCTCTTACTTAGCCTAATATACCTTAACTTATTTCCTAACCTATTACAAAATTCTTAAGACAGTTCCGGGTTTAAAATATTTTTCTTTATTGTTATTACCAGACCCTGGATTTTGATGACCTAAACGTGATTAAAAAATACTGACCTAAAAATATGAACGACAGATTTGTAATTAATGCACACGACTAAATCAAACACACACCTTAAAAAGAGTAAATTGCAATGGAAAGTTTTTTCAACTAAATTCTTCATTTCTGCTTAATATAACATTGATTAACAAATATCCCAAAGCTTAGTTGCAGTGTCTTACTTGGGATGTGCATTTTACACACATACAACAAGAAAAGAGGATACAAAGTTCATTTTCTACATTTCTTCTCAAACCGACAACTGTGTGATGAACATGCTTTTTTTTATGTTCGAGCATTTATGCATTTGTAAAATATTAATAGTATTTAAAAATATACTTATTCAACATGACTGCCTTAATATGATTCAAAATTTGCTCAAAATGACCCCCCCNAAAAAAATATAGCCTGATAATTACTCAAATCAAGAAATTATTACCTTAAATTCTAAAATTATAAATACCTATAAAATATACATTTCAACAACAATGAAATCATGAATAGAGCATGTATTTTTGAGAATGGTAGGCTCTGTGAAAAAAAAGTCATCAATAATTGGGCCATGGTCTGATGAGTGATGAGTATGATATAGACAACACCCAAGAGAGCCTTTTTCCTCTAAAAAAAAGAAAGAAAGAAAATAGGGTGTCTCGAGCTGGGCACAAAGCAATGAACGTCATTTCCTGATACATCCTCTCGTTAGGAGATCCGTGCTTCGTCGAGATAATATAGTAAGACAAGGAGCGAACTCTAAATTAGGCGCTCGGACAGAGGATGGGGGGGCTCGTAACGACATTGGCTGAAACGGTCTTCCCGCTTCAAACTTCCGGCCGCGTCGTATAACCTTTCCCCTACCCCCGTCTCTAATAGTACCAGCCTACTCAATTTACACGAGAGTGGTTCGTGTCAAGTAGCGAGAAAATGATTCTTCACCCAAACAGATTTTAAACATATGACTAGTTTTAACTTTGTTCACATCGTCATTCGTCACTCCCTTGGTCCAGGTAAGATAGTGGAAAAACAAAAAAAATATAGCCTGATAATTACTCAAATCA
The DNA here is from genome assembly GCA_902141385.1 of Timema californicum. Taxonomy (NCBI): domain Eukaryota; kingdom Metazoa; phylum Arthropoda; class Insecta; order Phasmatodea; family Timematidae; genus Timema; species Timema californicum. The sequence continues at coordinate 107,998 of CABFOW010000288.1, forward strand.
AGAAATTATTACCTTAAATTCTAAAATTATAAATACCTATAAAATATACATTTCAACAACAATGAAATCATGAATAGAGCATGTATTTTTGAGAATGGTAGGCTCTGTGAAAAAAAAGTCATCAATAATTGGGCCATGGTCTGATGAGTGATGAGTATGATATAGACAACACCCAAGAGAGCCTTTTTCCTCTAAAAAAAAGAAAGAAAGAAAATAGGGTGTCTCGAGCTGGGCACAAAGCAATGAACGTCATTTCCTGATACATCCTCTCGTTAGGAGATCCGTGCTTCGTCGAGATAATATAGTAAGACAAGGAGCGAACTCTAAATTAGGCGCTCGGACAGAGGATGGGGGGGCTCGTAACGACATTGGCTGAAACGGTCTTCCCGCTTCAAACTTCCGGCCGCGTCGTATAACCTTTCCCCTACCCCCGTCTCTAATAGTACCAGCCTACTCAATTTACACGAGAGTGGTTCGTGTCAAGTAGCGAGAAAATGATTCTTCACCCAAACAGATTTTAAACATATGACTAGTTTTAACTTTGTTCACATCGTCATTCGTCACTCCCTTGGTCCAGGTAAGATAGTGGAAAAACCATCATTTCTTAAAATAAATTAACCATACACTTTCTCAACGTAATAATTAGGAGAAAAATCGTAGAAATTGAATGTATATACCTTAGACTGAATCAGCTGGTAGCTTTTACGTTAAAAAAATTCATAAATTTTCCCGAAAACTGGTATTTTCACTTTTAAGGTGTGAACATTTATTTTCTCGAAAAACACAAAATAGTCTGTGATAGCGCTTAAAAAGAAGAAGAAAATGAGCCCTGGTCGATTGAAATGGGTTCACAACTTTTTTCAATAAAATATCAAAACCGTGAAAAATTGCCATTTTTTGACATTTAATTACATGGGTTGTTATTATTATAGGAACTTGTTTTAGGGCTTAAATTGTAGCTCTTGTCGGTGCCTACCAACAATAAAAATTTAGTGCAAAAATAATCATAACTTTTTGCGGAAATATTGATTATGTAAAAACAGGCGTTCACGAAAAACTGCTTGGAAGCGATCGCGCGCCTTCAAATTCGCTCAACCGGAAAAAAATATCTTGAAATCTCTGCAAGTACTGGACGAAAATTGATGTTTCTTTTTATAAAGTAGGGGTATCTCGCCATTCGCCATTTGCTTCTTATGTGTCAATAATATGCCCACTACTAATATTATTTCGGAGAGATACCCAACTTTCCAACGCTCGAAGCCCGGCCGCCAGAGAGGCTTCCCCCACCACGCCGCCACTTATCCTCCGCTCGCACGCCCGAGAGCCCTACGCAACAAACACGCCGGTATTCAGACGCGTTTTTAGGTATTAAATCGGACTCTGCTTAAATGTCATTATATAAGGCTTGTAGATAAACTATTCGCGAACAAATAACGCTTTGAAAAACCACTTTATGACCATTATTGGCCGCTTCCAAGCAGTTTTTCGGGAACCCCTGTTTTTACATACTCACGATTTTCACAAAAAGGTTATGATTATTTTTGCACTAAATTTTTTATTGTAGGTAGGCACCGACAAGAGCTACAATTTAAGCCCTAAAACAAGTTTCTATAATAATTACAACCCCTGTAATTAAATGTCAAAAAATGTCAATTTTTCACCTTTTTGATATTTTATTGAAAAAAGTTGTGAACCGATTTCAATCGACCAGGGTTCATTTTCTTCTTCTTTTTAAGCGCTATCACAGACTATTTTGTGTTTTTCGAAGAAAAAAAAAGTTCACACCTTAAAAGTGAAAATACCAGTTTTCGGGACATTTATGAATTTTTTTTAAACATAAAAGCTACAAGCCGATTTAGTCCAGTGTATATACGGTACATTAAATTTCTACGATTTTTCTCCTAATTATCACGTTGAGAAAGTGTATGGTAAATTAATTATTTTTTTTTAAACTATCTTACTTGGACTACCTCCCACTTAATCACAGGCAAGAACGAAGGTCAAAGGTGTTGTATGTACATTAATTAGATTACAAAAAACATTAAATAAATAAGTCCCTGTTATACTTTATAAAGTTTAGTATTAATAGAATTTACTATTGATTTTTTTAAAGAATAATTTTGGTGGCAATTTTCAGCATTATTTCCTTTTACTGACATAAAGGTGAAGCTAACTACGATTTGGCTAACGCAATCAGTTTGGAGTTTTTGTTTGGTTTTTTAGCCAGGAAACCCACTCTCTACTAACCACTGTTCAAAAATCTCCTTAGTGTTTGACCCAAGTTTCAGGACCTCAAATAATGACAATAAAAGCCTAAAACAGAAGATAAAAAACTAAAATATAGATCTTAGGGCACAGAGAAGGAAAGTAAATGCAAACTTTACAACTTAAGTATTTATCTTTAATTACTGATATAATTTGTGTGCTGTGTCTTACTTTCTATTACAGCTATCCGCGTATTTACTCCAATGGTAACATTTCTTAGGAAATGTGCCCGTATTTGCGTTGAAAAAGAATTATAAATATTTTAAGGAAAAAAATACTCTTATTACACCCGATCGGGATTCGAACACTGATATCCCAGTTATTTGAAGTTCAGTTTAGTGAAAAAGTGAATTTCAAAGAATTGTGACCGTAGATGCTAGTCACAAAATATTTAATAATTCATTTATAAGTGCATTTCCAAGACCGCGTGTCGCTTACGTTTAACACTGTAGAAGCACTGGCATTGTATATTTGGGTCCAAAAACTCTCTTGTTTGAAAAGTTCTGGTCAATGAAAGGAGGGCGAGGCAGGGTAATGGATTACCGCTATCTGCTGAATTATTGTACTCTTAGCTCTCAGCTGGTCTTTCTCAGGAGGAACGTTTTGAAAGTGAGTTGTTTTAAAGAATTCCCACTTGGAAGCGCTGTTATCACTGGATAATAAGTTTGCAACAAATCTCCCGTATAGCTACGTACAGTCTGTTCACGGTATGAGTTGTTTTCTGAAAGACCTTTTTATCTACCAGAAATCTATTTAATAGTAGGATATTGGTAGGAAAAAGGACCTTTAAGAGAGCAATTCCTACCGTGAATGGAGTATACATGTTATTTCTTTGTCTGTGTCCTAGGGCCATATCGAATGTATAAGCTCAAGTTATCAGCCATGCTTACTACAGCTTATATTCAAATGTTTATACTGTTAAGACATTTAAAATACCTAAAATTCTGAGGGAGGAGGGAGTAGAGTAACATTAACTTCGATAGATCGTATACCCTCCTCCCCAAACATCAAAGCAGAATTTATGGGTTGTATCATACTCTTTCTTCCGGCTTTATCCCCCCTCCAAACAGTCTTTTCAACCCAGCCTTTCCCCCCAATAATTTATTTAAGATATTTACTGATTAGATTCGCAATAAATAATAGAGAAAATACTTAATTATTTATTGTTGAAGCTGAACCTTACAAGGTCCGGTAAGGGTGAAACCAGTTCAGAGCCGAGCACGGTAGCACGGCTACCTCCTGTCCTGCTTAGAATTGACATTTTCCGCCCAATTTTGATTACATTTAAAAACACAATCACGAACGATAGGGTTTCTTTATCGCCAAGTTGTAGACAAAGCTAGAGTACAATAATTTTCATAGGGCAGTTATACTCCTACGGTAGGAGAGAGCTAGCAAAAAGTTCTTTATTGCAGATATTGACTAAAAGTCAAGAAATTTCCCCTAAGATTACTGTATAATTGGCATTTTCGCAACTTAATGAAAAACAAAAGTATTAATAAAAATGATGTTTTTTTGTTTTGCGGCTATGGCAATATTACCTACATGAAAAAGTATATTATTAAAAAGCATTATATTCACACTTGTATCGTGTTATAATTTTTTTAACAAAAAGAAAAAAACATAGCCTGCATAATTTAGTTTCAAAATAAAATTATTTTTTTTTGTAAACAGCACATGAACACAATCGGCAAAACGGTTTGTATGACGTCATCAACCACGCTTGTTTTAGCTGGTTCACCATCTTAATCTATAAAGAGAACGCAACCTTTTAGAAGCTCTCGTTTGTAAAGCATTTTTAAGCGAATTAGAATAAATAAAAAATAAGCCTACAAACGGTTATTTTCATAAGTTCGTGTTTTAATCATATAAAAAATGTAAGTAATTAAAAACAAATGGTTTGCTGTGAAAGATGTGGCTGCCAAAAACAACAACTCAACATATTATGGCCTTGCAGATTATATAGCTTGTCGAATAGATACATGATAACTTTCCTGTCACACACCCTCTTCTACCGTAGATAGGGTATAGAAAGGTTTCAATAGCTACGTTTATTTATCATACGGCAGGTCATGTGATGTTATATTACTAACAATACATATAATGTGATGTTATATTACTAACAATACATATAATGTGATGTTATATTACTAACAATACATATAATGTGATGTTATATTACTAACAATACATATAATGTGATGTTATATTACTAACAATACATATAATGTGATGTTATATTACTAACAATACATATAAGACAATACTAATAGAATTATACAACGTTGACTACAAATAGTTCATATTTTCTGACAGGTGTTGGCGAGACTAATGTGCCCAACTGAACCTGGAGACTTAGTACAGGTTAAAACAAAAAGCTCTACGGTTGATCTTATATCGTATTGCTTTTCCTTCTCTCTCTAAACGAAAACGGGAGAAGTTACTTTAAAAATGCACCCTTGTATTGCTTACTTAAGGGGTGTTTTAATACTTTAATAAATGCCACGCAGATGTTCAACTCTAACACAATATTTAATTCTACGATGAGTTATTTCAAACTATAGTTCACACCAAAACAAAGTCGAAAGATTCAAACAGGGTTCTTTTTCCTTAACAACCCTATATTTTGGGTTTTATTTAAATCATAAGAAAATGTATAAAAACGCAACATTAGCTCCTTTTCAACGCATTTTTTAAGCATATTTGAAGAGCTTTTGAGACTAGATTTCATTAAAAAGGGCTCTAGACTTAGCCTTCCTTTAACAAATATAAAACTTTTTTTATAAGCTCACAATGTAAAATTTTAAGATATTTGAGAAATAGCAGCGCCAGGTTGTTAGTGAAGGGCGAAAGGGATTATACGCTTAAACAGAATACAGAAGTAGTTAAAAAAATTATGTTTAAAAACTATGAACACCATGAGAGTTGACTCAAGAAATTTTAAAAAACCAACATCCTAAAGGCAAAAGTCAAATATCTAATGGTTAAGAACTAATTCAAAATTGGTGTGAAATACATCTTTAAAATCTTAGCAAAGTAAGATAAAAAGTAAATAAATACAAACAAATAGCTACTTAAAATGTAATTTTTATGTGTACCTAGTAGTAAATATTTAATAGTTTAGAAAGTATTCAGTAGACCGTACAAAATATTGACACGTTCATTTAAAGAAAATTGTTAAGTTATACTATTATTATTATTTAGCACCGAGTCTTACTACCCATCCGGGTTATCCGCCTAAGTACTAATTATGCTAATGGATTAGGGATTGGGAAGGTTGAATTTAGAAGAAGTGAACCCGTATTTACATGAAGGGAAAGTAGAAAACCATTTAGGAAAAACCATCTCGAGTTCATCCGACCAAGATTCGAACCTAGATCGCCCCGTTCCTGGCAGTCTAGCTCGACAGGAAACGAGCACGTTAGCTAACTAAGCCACCGAGGCAGGTCGGTTATTAAGTCAAATATAAAAATCAAACACTTGCATTTAATAGGTTTGGAAAATTTGATACATCAAATTTCATCAGTTAAAATAACTTTTAAAGCAAAGTAATTAAAAAAAAAACCATTATTAGTCATCTTTGTTCTAAAAAAAAGTTAGTTAAAAAAATCCTTTACACAATTCTCCTTAATGTGGTAGCATAATCAGTTCGTATGAGTGGCCGAACGTTCTAAGTCGTCACTCTCGTGTTAGAGTTGTCTGCTGAATACGGGGAGATCAGGGTTCAAATTCCGGCCGGGTCTGCCGAGGGTGGTTTTTCCTAAAATGTTTCCCACTCTCATTCCATGCAAATGCAGGTATATTACCTCTAAAATGCTTTCTTCCTTAACCCTACCCCCATGAGAGTAATTATCACATATACGTATAGCCTGGACCAGTAGAAAACAGCTATTTTTTTTAAAAAAAGTTACGTATGATATAAAGCTTACAAATATTGATAGACTTGTGAGAAGACTTCAAGACTTCATGACATCTCGGTTACACAAAATATAGATCTCATTTATTAAGATACGAAAGGTGCCTTTGTCCAAACAAGTTAGCAAACACCGCACACCACAAGATTTTTCCGAACAACCTTGGTGGTAGATGTCATGTTTACAATCTTTGTCAGAGCAGCGCAAACAGTGTCGTTACTCTACGATGAGAACGACAATAGTAGGATTATAATAGGCTATGGGGGGGAGGAGGGGGATAACATTTTACTTAATAATAATAATAATAATAAAGTTGTATCAGATTCGGTGGTCGAAAGTTCTAAGGCGTCACTATCACAATAGACTAGATTGACGATGCCGAGAAGATCCGGTCAAATCTATAATGGTTTACAACTCTAACTCAACGCAACTGCGGGCACACTTCCTCTAAACTCAACCTTCCTGATCCCAAACATATTAGCATAATTAGTACATATGCGTACCCAGACGGGTAGTAAGACGTATTGTTGAAAAAAATAATAATTTAAAAGACACCTACATTAAATCACAAAGTTAAATCTTATATTTAAGACCGTTTCAGGGAATAAAAATTATGAGTAACTGAGTGGACAGATTTTGAGAAACGACCTTTCATTTTAAAGGTTAGGGGCCCAGAATGTCGGGGGGCGGGGGTAGTTGTTCCCAACGAAGATCTGATTTTCCCAGACAATTTTCAGTTTTTCATTCTTTGTTGACTTCATCATGGAAACCTTGATTTGTGCACGAGTGTAAATATAATATTTCTCTTTGGTTACAATCAAGATCAACTCAACTCTTACCTAAGTGGAATAGTGAAACAAATAAAAAAAGATTAAGGTAATTATTTGTATATTTTATCAAACAAATCGATGATTTAGATTATATATATATATATATACACACAGTGATGATTTTAATCCTTCCTCTTCTTTGTCTTTAAGTATTTACCTCTGCTCTTATGTAGAATTTGGTAAACCCTCTTCAGGTAATTTAAATTACAATAAAATGACTAAACAGAGTTTGACAAATGACCACCCACCAAAAATCCTATAATTCCCCAGCAAAATTTTAGCTTTTCATTCTTTGCTTTAATCACCATAAAAACCGCCTCGGTGGCATAGTTGGCTAACGCGTTGGTTGTACATTTAGTACATTTTAGTGCAAGAGTCTACAGACATCGCTGCAACTATTTACCAGTAATTTTGAATGCATAAAAATAATCATTTGGATAGCTCACTCTACTTAAAAGATTATGGATCAATAAATCTTTAGATTGGACTAAAAAAAGCTTCCTAATTAATAAATCATCTTATTTTCCATAGGTGGGAGCTAAGATTCGCATCTCCATATCCGGCTCAGCAAAAATGACTTTCTAAAGTCTCATGAACACCCCTAGACCCACTCACCATCTTGTACTAACTCATTTTCCATTTCCAAATATCACAGGCGGGGGCACCAAACGGATCACCAATTATACCTAAAGTAGCCTGGGTGTGATAACTGATAATATTTGGGGATTATTTTCATATTTTATTACTCTCTCCCGGTCATATAGGGAGGAGCCAAAAAGCAACCCCTCCCGGGCACAAAATTAACCTTAGGCCATACTGGCGAAATAACAATTTTATTACGATCCGCGCCAATAAGCTCACGGACAAAGGCGTCTAACTGTTTTTATTTGCCGGTAACGGGGTGGACGGGGTTCAAATCCTTGGAGAATGTACTGAGGTGTATTCTAATTAGTAGGACGCAGAGCATCGACAAAAATTAAGCCTATTTTTCGTGAATGTGTCAGCAAACCTTCAACACGGATCTACTAGCGCTACACAATCTTAACCCTTCTTTACACACACACACACACACACAC
>CABFOW010000288.1:116183-139372 GCA_902141385.1 Timema californicum
GAGTATTTGAGATGCACCTTGCAAACCAACCTATTTTATCAAGACGTATAGACTAATTTAGTCCTAGAACTAATAATCCGCTATCTATTTGTATTCTATATAGACACACAAACACACCGATAAAACCAATGTTAAATCTTCAGACCAAACCGGTTAGCGAGCACGGGAAAGTTAGTTCAGAACCTAGGTAGACGCGCAATCGAATGAGTTATGGTTAATGCATCAAATACAAAACTTGTATGAAACTGAATATTTGAGTGAATTGAATATCAAACAGTTGTGCCCAACATTTCTTGGAGAACGGAAAGTAGTTGTGTCTCTCTATTTTTTTAAGGCATAGTGGAGCTTGACATTGGTGATCTTTTATTTGTGGGTTGTCATAGGCTACATTGTCAATCACGAGACCACTTTGAAGCTGGAAACATACGGTCGTACTGAAAATTTCAATATTTCGTATATATATCAACCAGTGACGGCAGCTACCGATACTGTTTATGAGACATGTGCACTCATAGTTCCTGGCATATGGCTGGGCCCATTAGTCACGTCATTTAGATGGATAAAGTCGGTCACATTTCTGAAAAACAGTAACACATTTTCGAATTTAGTGAGGTAATTCTTCCGCGGTAAATATGTTGCCCCCATGTAGATATTCTCCAGTATTTTGCTGCGATTTTGACATTAGTAAATACTTCGGGACAAACCCATATGGACACTATGACCAACCTTCAAACTCAAGATGAAGATGGAAAAAAAAAAGTTAATTGGAAATGAAAAAAATGAACATAGGACAGGAACCGGTTGCCACACACTTTTTATTGTTACGTGTTTACCCATGCCAGGCTAATCATCGCCTATCCGAGCGATGCGAAGCACAGGTAGAACAAAACAAATAAAAAAGAAATCAAAGCGCTAAAGAATTATTTTTTTTTGTGCGTGCAGGCGACAAAGTATGATGATTAAGTAAGTTTATTATGAATACGTCCTTGGTCTTATAATTAAGGCCTTACCAGGGCTGTGGGGTAGGAAGCAATTTTGGGTGAGATCGGAGTCGGTAAAAATGTATTACTCCAGCTTCAAAATACAAACTTATAATATTGTAACAATATATGGTAACCATTTCAATTTAGTTCCATACCTTTTTTTATTATTCTTTATGACATTTTTTGTTGGTAATTTGGATTGACACATTTATTTAAATATACATTCTATGGATATACCCTATTATAAAAATTATACAGCAGATATTAAAATAAAATGGTGGATAAGCCCAGATTATTTCAATAAATCTTTAAAAAACGAGGGCCTTTTTAAGAAACACAAGCATTCTTATATTTTAATCGTTCATAAGGCATAATTGTAAAGATTCATATGCACGAAAAATCACATTTATTAACAAAACAAACCCAAGAAAAATTAGAATGTACCTTTTTTTCCCTTGTATTGGATTACATCAAAAGACAGCTGAACTAAGCCCTCGTCCCAAAGGACGGGCCTTACATAAAAATAATACATTAAATCTAAAGCGGAACGAAGAAAGGGGCCACCGGTGCCAAATTTCGCGGCCGTGTGGAGGTTTGGGGACAAGCTTGTCCTAACATTTTCTTGGTTTTGTCATCAAGTATTAATGAGACATCGACCCTTTTCTAAAATTATGCTTTTGTTTTATTCAATGGTTAGTTTAAGTGAATGTCTCTAAACATTTACCAGCACGATACCTATCCAGCTAACACCACCCACATTTAGTATGTTATTTCCTTGTATATTTGATTTAAAAGAACAAATAAGATAATGCCATGTCTCTAAAACATTCTCTTTGTTGTGAACATAAAAAGGAGATTAAAAAGAGGAAATTACTAAGTAGTTGATTGTGAGAAGTTAGGGGCCAAGATTCAAATAACAACGTCCTATATGAAAATCAAAACACGCTGACGATGTGTTAGTTCCATTCTCGTATAAAAAAATTGACACGTTTGAAGAAGTACTTTTATTGGCTTGATGAAGATCATTAAAGGTTTTATAAACATTTCCTTACTTTCTTGTCTGCTGTATAGGCTATGTTCTAGTTTCTAAACAAAGTGCTTGGCATATAAGGACACAAAGCTTTAAAAACTAATAATAAAGGGTTTAACAGTTTTTTTAATCAATACATTTTGTTTAAAGTTCGTGTCCAAGGTATTAACCTTCTATTATAATTATGTCGCAAAGAGTATGTGTGAATTTGTTTAAGTGTTTATCAAGTTTAAATTTGGAAGAAGAAAAAAAAGGGGGGGGACGACGACGACACCATTCAAGTAACTAGGCCTAACTCAAACAATATTTTAGTATTTTGAGATTATTAGTGCGCAAGATTGGCCTGTTGACGACGAGGAGATCAGAGTTCGAATCTCAGTCAGTTGTAAGGAGGGTGGTTTTTTTTATGAATGGTTTTTCACTATCTATCCATGCAAATGCGGGTAAACTTAAGAAGTCAACTTTCATAGTCTCTAAAACATCAGCGTAATTAGCACACAGGCGTATACTCCAAGAGGTAGTAAGACAAGCTGCTAAAAAAATAAAAACACGTAACATCAATATGTGAAATACATGTCAGCATATGTATGCCCAAGACATTACAGCACAATTTTTTTAAATATAGGAATTATTAAAAAAAACATGCTTAGCCAGGTGGCGATTATTATAATCCTGACACAAATATAGTTCGTTTACAATTTACCAAAATATTTAATTTATTTTAGGAATTTAACGTGCTTTTTCTGAACCGACTGATTGTGTCAGCACACGACTTATAAGCTAACTTAAATTTAGAACATACACAACATCCAGCCCCAGCCGTTAATTCATCACTGTTAAAAGGGAAACACACATTTCACCCATGATAATATTTTGGCCGTGGCAGGAATCGAACCTAGGATCCTTCTTAGGTTAGTAGACAGCCACGATATCGACTGAGTTAAGGTGTCGGACAACTCACCTAGGAGCTATTCTATCATTCACGCTGTCATGTAAAGTCCGATTTTAATAATAAGTCTTATCTAACAGCTTAAAAAGTTATAAGATCTACTTTTCCCATATTCGCACGTCAAGTCGAGGGATCTGCTGCTGTAGAGTTTGATAGCTATTATCAATACTTATTAGATAGTAAAACGCCATCAATGTTTGATGAAAACAAATATGTTTGTATTTTCCAAAAGGAACTGTAGGTAAGGTAAATATTAGAGTAAGGCCAGACTGGGCGAGCGAGACACTAAAAAATCAAACAGAACATATTGGTTGTAATGAGAGGTGGCCAGACTGGAGCGAGCTCGAGACGGAACAGTCTAGTTTACAGGCGCTAGGCAATATTATTGTATGTTGGTTCATTGAGTATTAGGAAAACTTCTCAATTTGACATATTGTTTAACTTTTTTTATAATTATATATAGGTTTCACACACTTGCTACCAACGGCCTAATTTAATTGGTAAGATAATATTATAGTGTTATATTTAAAAGAAGGTATATGAAACATATAACCATATATAGGAACATATAAACGGGACGAACACAGTATGGCTTTTACAATGAAAATAAGAACTCAGTTCACATTTTACATTGCTGCCATTGGACAAAGAGGTAATTATGGTTGCCCCTTAAAAAATCGATCGTCACCACCCAATCCCCCGACCTAGGTTTCATTCTATCAGAGCTCATCAGGGAGTAGTGTGAAACGCACAACTCAGCTTTCTAAAAGAGGAAAAACACTCTATATATATATATATATATATAAATAAAGTCTCTCACTAATCCGGCACTTCAGTACATCGGCACGTCCAGTAGTCCGGTGCTCTATGCCTGCGCCTTCTTTCCTCCTACCGCTACCTACACCCTCCCGTGCTCCACTCCTCCCCCTCCATCAGTGTGGACTAAAGCTTGCTCACGTTAGCACGTATACTCACTGCTGCGCACGCATTCTCGCTTAAGCACGTACCTTCCGCTACGCGAGTGATTTGTAATCAAAATAGCGTGAATCAAAATGTCGAGCATACGGAATCATAAGACTTTGACATTGAAGGAGAAAATTGAGAGTTTAACGAAGTTAGATAGTGGAGAAAACATGTGCAAACTGATGAAAGAGTATGGAGTCTGGACCAGGAAAGCGTAAAACATTACGAGTTGGTGAATGTCCAAAGATGGAAAACGCTCTCTACATGTGGTTCATGCAAGAGCGTTCTAAACACATTCCAATCTCTGCAGATATTTTGAAAGTGAAGGCAATCGAGTTTTATCAGAGAATTACCAAAAAAAGATGATTTTCGTGCCAGTATTGAGTGGTCGGATAAATTTAAAAAAGAGATTTGGTGTCCGTTTGTTATCCATATCAGGTGAAAAGCTCTCAAGCGACGAATCTGCCGTGCAGCCACTTATACTACGTCTTAAAGAAAAAGTAGAAGAACTGAGTCTTCTTCCGGACCAAGTATACAATGCAGACGAGAGCGGTTTGTTCTGGAGGATGTTGCCCAATAAAACATTTGTATCCTCTCAAGAAGCGAGCGCACCAGGCCGTAAAGTGAGTAAAGACAGAATCACCTTTATACCATATTCAAATGCTACTAGAGGACACAAACTCGATTTGTTGGTGATTGGTAAAGCTAAAAATCCAAGAGCTTTCAAGAATGTTTGTCTGCCAGTCTGATACAAGAACCAAGGGAAAAGTTGGGCCACAAGATAAGTGTTTAGTCAATAGTTTCATGAAGAATTTGTCCCAGGAGTGAAGAAGTTTATGAAAAGATCCAGCTTGACAATGGTCCAGGCCACCTAAACAAACAAGAACTTAGATCAAGTGATGGCAAGATATAAACCATGTTATTATTATTAGCACCGCGTCTTACTACCCGTTCGGGTTATACTCACTTACTCTCATGTGTAGTGGTAGGGTGATTGTGAGATGAAATAGAGGACCTACAGTTTAACATGGGATCCGAACCAAGGTGGAGGCCTGGCATTCCACACATTTACAAGTTATGATTAATACACGTCTTTTCAGAGGTGAAGGAAGAGTTTGGTAATCAGATCAATCTGTGCCTGGACCGAGGATTGAACCCCGGCCTCCAGCACAGACGTCTGACAACTTACCCTTAGATCGCCAAGCCACCCAAACCATGTTCTTACCACCGAGCTGCACACCTCTATTGCAGCCTATGGACCAACATGTTATCCAAAAAGTAAAGTCGTTGTTGAAAATAAGTTACTCCTTCACATAATCTCTCAGGGTGGTGACATAAAGCAGTTGCTCAAAGAATTGAACTTGAAGGATATTGTATTCTCCCTCGCTCACTCATGGGACTCTGTTTCACCTAACTTAATCCAATCATCGTGGACAAAAATATGGCCTACGATGAACATTTCACAAGAAACAGAAGAATGGGCTGCAGAATAAGATATATCTATTGTTGATTGGTTGCAAAGTTTTTCAGAAAGAGGACACGAGATAAGCGCGACAGGCTTAAATTCTTGGTCTGAAGGGAACACTGAAGAAAAAGAGCAAATGATGACAGATGAAGAAATATGTGAAGAGGTACTACAAGAAGAGGAAAGCCTTACAGAAATATCAGAGCCACCAACTACTACCCCGAAAATAAAACCAGATACGGTGTTTAACTGTTTCAATGCCTGTATAACATGGGCTGAAGAAAACGGTGTATCTACTAAGGATGTTATAGTGCTTCGAAACCTCAGAGAAAAGGTTTTTAAACAAGGAATACAAGTTGCAAGAAAAACCTCATCAATTAAGGACTATTTTAAGATAAATTAGTTAAGTAAGATAGGTGTCTTAAAGAAATATATAGTATGTAAATACATACTACCTACATATGTAATGCTTTAATTTATTTACTTTGAATTTCCCTATATAATACAGTAATCAGAATATTACAATAATTCGGCACATCCTAGTCTTTAATAGTGCCGTATTAGTGAGACACTAATATATATAAATATATACACTACACTTTAGGCTCGATGGCGGGTACCCGTGTTTGGTCCTAATACCCTCCCTTTCAATACATAATATACACACTAATAAAATTGTACTAACATTTAGTAAAATAATTGCAATGTTTATAATAACAAAACAGTTTCTTAAGTTCTTTCCTCACAAAATTAACCATTAAAATCAAATGATTAGATTCAAAATAAACGCTATAGAACACGTATTATACTTATATGGCTCGTAAAAAAAACTGTTTATAGGAAGGAACGTCGTTCCAAAAACTTTGGGTATGACAGTGAGAATAGGAAGGCCATATTTTCGCGATAGCTGTCAAATCCTTATTGAACAGCTGTTTATCAAAATAAAATAGTTATAGCCTTAACTCCTTCTCGTTTCTTTAAACACAAAGATGTTTCCAAGCAAACTAAACATTTGTTGGCATTCATATAAAAAAAATGTGACAGATGTGGTTCTAATCATACCAGTGTCCACTAACAATTAGTATTTCATGTGAAAAGTAAAAATTAGTAATCGCCATGCCAACAACGGAAAACTAAAATAATCAACAAAAATTAGATTTGTGCTACATCACAAATTAATAACATACGAAGAACCAAATTGGCGAACTACAGCCCTCTAGGTAATACGCCGTCTACCTACTGAGGTATGGGATGCGGGTTCAATACCCAGCATGGGCTAAATATTCATCATCGGTTAAATTGGGGCATCCCACATCCCCTTTTACATTGATGAATTGGAACCCGAGGCACTGGGTGTTGTATCTATTCTAGAATGAAGTAATATTTGGCGTGCCAGATAATCGCACGGTTCATATGGTGCACGATAACCCGAAGAATACTAACCAAAATCAACTTTACTATATCAGTGTACACTATTGTGACGTCAACGAAAGCGACTTGTGAAAGGCTAGCTGCCAGCTCTCCCTGCTTCACGTAAAGAAAGGACTCTCCCAATGCCCGGCCGACAGCAAGCGAGCTAGCATACGTCAGAGCAGACTAGCAAGATTCGGCAGTCGAGTTTTGGGAGCCATCTTGGCTATAGTCGCATTGCGTATCTCTCGCGTATATATACACGCACGTATGCCCGTCGGTTGTTCAATTCTTATGATTGATGTTTACCAGAAAATAGTAGCGAACATTACCCAGTGTTGATATGGCTTATTTTAAAAATACGTTCATAATAATATGTCTCGTTTCGAAAATACTAATTAAGCCATGAATATGAAAAGGTGAGACTTATTTTGGCATTCATTTTAATTGTGAAATGTAAGTTTATGTACAATTTTATAGTTTGTTTCCACTAAATTTGGTATATATTTAACTCGTCAAAATTTTTATTCACACTTAAATGAACAAGGTTAGGGAAGCCTTAACCTTTCCTAATAAGGTTATATACTATTATTAATGACCATTTGTTCAAATAACCTAATCGTACTTTTCGCAAACTAGTTATGACATCTTTGAACAACCATTAGCTAAGGCAAATAAATTCTAATGAAAATAACTTTAGCAAACCTAACAACGTTTGGTACATATATCTAATATGATAAATACTAATAACTTAGAGGGTTTTAATGAAACAATTTGCCGATACTAATATAGGTTTGGGAAATCCAATTTGTTTATTCTCATGCTCACCTTAATTAAAAGGTAAATATTTATGATAATACACATTTTATCAGGGACCCGAAAGTATTGAAGCACAACTATCATACTGAGGTGTGTTTAGAGGGTTCAATCCCATGGCTTCCCACCAAAAATACTAGGAATGTAATTTGGTATTCTTCCTCAATTCCTAGCCTCTAGGCTTATCTTGACATAAAACCCCTACCCTGAATTTTTATTCATTAACACCTTCTGTTGGTGGCCTGGTGGTCTAGGGGTAAGTGGTTCAATCCTTCCTGGCACATATTTATCTGATTGCTAAACCCTTCCTTCAGCTCTGACACGTGTATTAACCACAACTTGTGAATGTGAGGTGCATACAACCCTAACGGGTAGTAAGATGCGGTGCTAATAATAATAATAATAATAATAACACCTATTAAGGTGGGGATATATGGGACGGTATAAAAGGTCAAGTGTTTTTGCAATTTTTATAGCAAATTTTTTTTTTTCCAAAATAAACAAAAATATTGCACCAGTAGCAACACTTAGTTTAATTTTCTATACATGGATATCAACAATAATAATTGTTGAATATCTGTCATAAGCATAGCAGCATTAGATGAGAAACTTTTTAAATGCAAATAAAAGTTGTAATTATATTCCAGGACACCCATCACCATGTGAAAAAGATTATCATTGCAACAGAAGCAATATTTGATTTATTTTGGACAGAAAAATATTTTGCTATAAAAACTGCACAAACACTGGCGTTTATACCCGGATCACACAATCAACTTAAAGGATCTCCTTGTGTTTTTAAATGGAAGTGATCAAGATGCAGTTAACTTAACATAATAGATGTCCTAGGAGGTATTTTACTTCAAGCAAACATTACTCAAAGAGTATCACATGATCTAGCCAGCCAATCATTATGCGAGTGATGTCAATAGGGCTATTTAGTAATTCATTTGTTGGTAATACGTGTTGAGCTCAACCGCTGAGGACGGGGAGATCGAGGTTTGAATCTCGGTCGGGTGAACTGGGGGGGGGGTCCCCTAAATGGTTTTCCACTCTCCCTCCACGCAAATGCGGGTTCACTTCTTTTAATTCAACCTTCCCAATTCCTAATCCATTAGAGTAATTAGTACTTAAAGCGTATAACCTGAACGGGTAGTAAGACGCGGTGCTAAATATTATTATTTGTTGGTAATAGGACTAAGGTTTACTCTTTAGTATAAGTTCTAGTGATCAAACATAGAAACAAAATAATTAAACTAAAATAGTAAAGCTAAATTTACCAAAAAAGTTTAGTAATAGATAATGAAGATGTTCGGCTTGAGTTGCTTTTTATAAGTTATGTGAACCATGATCCCACATATGTTACATTAAGTTAAAGTTAAGTTGATTGTGATGCCGGCATTACTCGTGTCCCCTTCCACCTAACCTTAAGTCAACACACAAATACTGTGACCCATAAAAATTGGATTTATAGGTACTTATGGTATTCTATAAAGAATATTAAAATATAAATTATACAATTTAGTTATATTTTCCACTTGACCAATAAATAGTTCTGTCAATTTAAGAGTAGCCTACAATACCTAGATTAATTTAGGCCCTACTCTTTTATGTAGGAATAAATTTAATTCATATGTTAGTATTGGTGCATAGCGGTTTAACGGTCCAATTCTCCTCGTTTTCTTTCCAAAAATATGTTATAAATATATACCTACACCAGCATCACATTCTCCCAAACATTAAAAGCCATAAAAGCAATAAAAAAAATGAAAAAAGTTTTATAATATCTATACCGACTAAATTCTACAAAGAAAAAAATCTTATAAAAAAACCTTATAAAACAAAATATTTATGATGCCAGAAATATAATGGGAAAGTGAAGTGAGACCCTGGAGAGAAAAAAAAGATAGGGGATGACACATTTATTTTTTCTAAATATGAAATGTCAATCGAGCTCAACCAAAATCTTTCATTATTATGACAATATTTTCTTTTTCCCCCAAATAACCTTGCAGTAGACTTCCAAAAGTAATTATTTATAGGTTCAGAAATATGAGTTAATTTTTCATTGTCACATTTGAAAAATAATGTAGGGTTTCCATATTAATCAATGGATTTTGTTCTCCTTTATTAAATATCTTATGTTATTCTGGTTTCCTTTATTTCAAACAGCTAACTGTATGGCACTAGAAATAAAAACAAGAATAGGCCTAGATGAATTAGTTTTATGGTTAAACTAACAAATGCACTTATGCAAAGGTATTTCTTCCTTTGTAATTTAGGTACTTGTTAAAGTAGGCGCCAATGTTTTAATATCATTGGTTAGATAAGTACTATTAAATTCCGCTGGGAATTTAATACACAATTATTTTTTAAGGGATACTTCTCGATTCCTTGTAGGCCTATACGAAAACACCAAAATAGGGGTTTACTGATCCTTAGCCAGTTTTAGTAGTATATTAGGCTCAGATAGGTGGAGATACTTATCTGAACAATGGAGGCTAAAGGGGCTATAGTTAAATGCTATATGCTATATTTTCAATTAGCTCTTTTCCGAGTCATACACCTTAATTTATGTATAGGAAGATTATCCTTTAAATGATTATAACGTAAGCTAACATGCACACAGAGTGAATAAATGCTCTTACTACAACAAAATAACCAGTGCCTTTGGAGTATCTACTTCTAAAAATGCTATAACTTGGACGTTTGTGTTTTACAGGTAACTGCTAATGTGTACAGAATGCACATATGTGAAAGATGAGGGCAAACCATGCGAGCTGGGCAACGCAATCCCTAGTCCTCCCAGCATGCTTTATGTTTCTAGTCCTTGCCACTGCACCAATATCTTGCTACATGCCCCCATCTACCACACTGCGCTATCATCATACACGCCATGCAGGATCTCTCCCATGCCGGGAGCACCGATCATCTAAGTCACACTTACAATTTGCCTGCCAAGATACAGATCTAGGCACCATCGTTGTGCCCAGTGAAGTCACTCACTTATCATTCCTAAATGTACCTACTGCCTACCTCAACAATTCTATTTTTATAAATACAACTTTATTAAGAGAGATCTCCTGGAGAGGCAGTGGTATCAAAAAGATTCAACAAAATGCACTTCGTAATCTGAGCATACTAGAAAATCTTGATCTGAGCAATAATGAAATAGAATCTCTCTTTGTGAAAACATTTGAATCCCTCTCAGCTCTCAAAGTGCTCAATTTGACCCAGAATAAACTTCATGATTTTCCCCATGGTTTATTTGAAAATCTTGCCAACTTGGAAACACTATCTTTGAACGACAACGAGTTTCATGTAATCCCGTTTCAAATATTTGCACCTTTGCAAAATCTAGTCACATTGGACATGTCAAACAACATGATGACTTCAATAGAAAATGAGTTTTTTATGCCTAACAAAAAGCTTAAGTTCATAAATTTGAATGGTAACAAATTAACTAAAGTGCACCGAGCTTTTACAAACATGGAAAATTTGGAAAAGATTGAATTGTCTAATAATTCATTGACTGATATTACAAGAAATGTATATGAAGGGTTGCACAATCTGCTGTACTTAAACTTGGGGGGTAATCTCATCAAAGCTATTTCTAGCGATTCTTTCCGTGATTTGAATCGACTAGTATGGTTGAATTTAAGTGATAATCCAATCGTTGAATTCCCAGATAAATTGTTTTTAACATGTTCTAGTCTAGAAACATTATTGTTGGATCAAACTTCGTTACAGGAGCTGCTTAGCACAGATTTTAAGGGACTCGCAAACCTACAATCCTTTTCTGCAAAAAATAATATTTATCTTAGAAAAATGGATGATTTTATTTTAAACCAAACACCAAAATTGCAATACATCGACATTAGTAACAACAACCTTACACTACTACCCAAATCTATGTCTAAATTGGAGGGGATTACAATGTTAAACATGGAGAACAATCCTTGGGCTTGTGATTGTCGCATGTTGTGGTTTGTAGAGTGGAGCAGGAAATTGAATCTCACTCCAAGTGCTTTGCAATGTGGTTCCAACAACCCTCATGAACATGCTAGACACAATAACATGCTGCTTACATTGCGTAGTCTTAACTGTAAACCCACTGATTTTGTAAGTTCCACACCAACCCAATTGTACCCACTGGAAGCTGATGCCTTTCTCGAGTGCAATTTTATTGGCAGTCCTGCTCCATCAATTATTTGGGTAACTCCAACCAGTCTAGTTCTACATTGGAATTTGCATGGTGTGCCAACTAGTTTAAAACATCCGCAAGCACACTACTCAAATTTAAGCATGATCAGCAATGAAGACAAAGCAAGAATTCAAGTTCTCGAAAATGGAACACTTCACATTCAAAACATTATGCGGTCAGACTGTGGACATTATACTTGCTTTGCATCAAATCCTCTTGCCAATGCTACCTCTCATGTAACCCTACACATAGATCCTATAACAATCTACAGGATTAAAATACATAGTTTATTAGTTGGAGCTGTAGCAGCTGTATTGTTCCTGCTACTGACACTCTTCGTCCAGTTACTGAGGTACATCTTTCACAGGTAAGAAAACTTAGTATGTGTACAGTAGTTATTAAAATTTAAAATGATAGTAATAATAGTTTTAATCAAAACAAACTGTTCATTTAAACCATGTTTTTAAGTAATCTCCACAAAAACTTTTGATATAAAATTTGAAAACATGAGCAGGCCTACCAGAAAAAAAACTTTATTGTGGAAGAAAAACACCACCTTATGTTCATGTACACACAAACATTTCAATTGATTATTAAATGTTTTTCCATTTTAAAAATAAAGATTTTTGTAAATTAATATATGTCTATACATTTCGCTGGGTAATTTTCCTAGTTTGAATACTATACATTCATAGTTCAATGCCGCTTAAACTTTTGATTTCATTGTATGAGTTATTTGCAACTAAACAAAGCTAAAATTTATATTGAAATAATATGCCAGTATGACTATATTGCAAGCAAGGCAGCCACAATGAAATCAATGTAATTTTGCAAGGTAAGCCACCACCACAGCAAAATGCCATTTTATTTTTAATTCTTTATAGTAATCAATACTCATGTGTTGATCATATTGACCATTTTCTTGGACATCTCATATGTCCATTATTACCTCTTACACTGTCCAAACAAATGTGTAGTTGAATGCCAAGCTATTTTATTTATGTACTGTACAGTTATGGCCGCATCTAAATATATTATTTAAATAGAAAGATAACACTTGGATACTGTATTAAGTTTATCATTTCCAAATGTCATTTTTCAACTTAAAGAATATAACGTGTAGAATTGATGACCTTAATAAAAAGGAATAAAGAGATAAGTTTAAGCAATACAATACAAGAGTTAATTATTTTAGTTCTATTTCTGGTCAACATATAATACAAGTAACCTAAACCCAGACAAATATATTTTTAAAAGTTTGTGTGTTTATTTTATGTTGGTTAAAATAAATTTTTTATCCGCCTCGGTGGCGTAGTTGCTAATGTGCTAGTTTTGTGTTGAGCTTAGACAACAGAGGACGGTGAGATCAAGGTCCGATTCTCAGCCGGGTAAACTGGGAGTGGTTTTTCCTACAGGGTTTCTATCTTTCTCTACACAAATGTGGGTTCACTTCCTCTAAATTCAACCTTCCCAATTCCTAA
This sequence comes from Timema californicum, assembly GCA_902141385.1. Classification (NCBI taxonomy): domain Eukaryota; kingdom Metazoa; phylum Arthropoda; class Insecta; order Phasmatodea; family Timematidae; genus Timema; species Timema californicum. The sequence continues at coordinate 129,485 of CABFOW010000288.1, forward strand.
CCCATTAGAATAATTAGTATTTTAGTGTATAATCGAAATGGGTAGGACTAAATAAAAGCTAAATTAAAAAAATAACTTTGTACTGTCTGGTAACGAAAAGGAATGAGGCTACAATGTTTTTGGCTCAACTTTCAATCCCCTCTTTCACTCTGGCCAAAATGATGCTAACATCGGAATATTAAAAATAGAGATATTTTCATAAGTTTATGTATAGATATCCCAAGAAAACAATATAGATATAAATTGAGAACATTACATTTACAGGGTCAGTTGGTGCAGAGGGTGCTGTTGCTGCCGTAGAGACAGAGTATCCCCTAAAGCTAAACATATTTATCAGATGTTGGAGAATATTGAACACTACAAGACTCAACAGCTTGAGCGACTTCGCGAGAACTATACACTACAGGTATCATTAACAAAGATTATTCCTTATGAGTATACTTTAAGATTAATAAAACAAATTTACTTTTTGAATAATTAATCGGAATGTCGTTAATAAATCGACTATAGTTTTGTTAACATAGTAATTTTTTCTATTAACAGTAATTTTAATTAATATTAATTTATAAATTATTAGCATACTTTTTTGATCATCACAATACTACATGCAAGTACTTATTTAATACAGAATTGCATTTTCTTTTAATCATGAAAGTGTTTCATTGTCTTTGCTAGTGTTATTGTGGCATATTACCAAATCATTTCTTTTGTGTACAACTATAGCAATGTCCAAAATACAACCAAGAATATGATGGGGTGCGTTGACGTGATCATTGGTAGAAATTTGGTGCGCACCTTGTTTTCATTTTGGTTATACTTTTATACCACTGCTTTTAAGTTCAATAAGCATTGATATTTTTATGTGTTTCATTTATTTTGTTTTTTGTCAATAGCAGTAGAATTTTAATGTGATTGTGTTATTAAGTATTTGTTTTTATTTCTGGCTTGTGATATATTATTGTATATTGGTTTAGCACTACCCGCACTTGTGGGCGTCATTTGTGTCTAGTTTGGTTTGCCAATGGTTAACGTTCAAATTCTGAAAATATGTCATTGGAGGGGATTTTCTAAATGTCTTCCTACTAAACCTACACACAAATAGGTTCCTTTGAATTCTAATTTACCCATCTCTACCCTATTAGTTTGAATATGTGGGTAACACAAACAGGTGTTCAGAGCACATATTTTAAGAAGTGTTTCATTTTCACATTTAATTTGAAACTGACTCTAAAAACTGGAGAAAAAAACATGTTAGTATAATAATATAATTTTTAGAAGATATAGAGGAGACAAATATTTTCTTGAAGAAATATGGCAAACAATTCTCAGTATTTTATTTTAAAATTCAATTTGTTCATTCATTTAATAACCTATTAATTATTGCAAGTAACGCTATTCTAAACAAATTATGCAATCAATTTTTATCACTAATCACAAACTATGCCGATAAATATTGAAAATCGTCCAATGATGAAATGGTACGTTAAGATGTCATTTAAAAAAACAGCAAAAACTATATATTTTAACGCAACTTTTATTCAAAAACATAAAATGATACAAAAGTAGATAAATTATGGCACATACTGTCTGTCACGAGGAAGAAAAACACGAGGCTATGTTATGCATCCAATTAACTTGACCTTTGAAGGAAGTTTTTTATAAAAAGATTATTAAGTCAAAATTCACACATTTAATAATATTATAAAAGAGTTGTGATTTAATAACATTGTAAAAGAGTTGTAAGTGGTTGAAATTGCCTTCATAATTTCATTACATTTATAAATTACTATTTCAATTTATTGTGCCTTTTATGTCATATTTGTTTGGAATGTATTATGTAAGATTTTTTTTTAAATATCCATTACTGTTTCCAGTCTGTGACCTGGGTCACTTTTTATTCAAGCCATATATTTTCAACTACTGGCTTGCTAAGTCTACCGTAGCTTCATATGCCTTATAATCTAACTTAAAGGACAGGCACAACACCCAGTCCCTGGCCTTTAATTCATCAAGTGAAAGGGTAAACCCACATTTCGGCCATGCCAGGAATCAAACCCGGGACCATTAGCTCAGTAGACAGACACTATTGACTGAGCTAAAGTGTTGAATTATTGTGTATAATTAGAGATAATCAATAAAGCTTATCTCATGTAAGGAAGAAAATATCAAATGAACAACACGTCTCTTTCATTGTTTATGTTCTTTGCTTCTTAATAAATGTGTACATGTATGCATTACCATGACAAATCATTCAACTTTGTATCTATCTATAAGAAAGATTCTTTGGTTTAGGTACATCGTATCAAGGACAACTGTGCTCAACAAGTAGAATGGATCCAAACGAGTTACCAAGGTCAAGTGAAACATTTCAAAGATATACGTGACATTGGTACTAATCATATTACGACCATTCGAGACCAATATTATGATCAGGTAAGACCATGCTTGTTTATCAACTAGTAGTAAAATTGGATTTTCACACTTCTTATTTTTTAAGAAATAAATTTAAGATCATACAAAAAGGTTTTATAATTTAGGTATGTGTGTATTAAACTTTATAATGTTTATTTAAAACTAAAAGGCCTATATTATTTTTGTATTGGCAGGTGAAACGTGTGCGAGATTACTCAGCTGGTCAGCTGAATTGGGTCAGGGAGAATTATGTCTTCCAACGCAACCGGATAAGGAAATTTAGTGCTCATCAAGTGCTAAGGTTCAGAGAGTCTTATAAATATCAGCAACAGACCCTCAACAAATTGCTAGAGAATTTACCAAACCTTTATTTGGAAAATTGTCGTTCCGGTTCCTGTGGAAGAACAGATTCTGTAGCACTAGATTCTGAAGCATCTGACATAGACATCTACATTAAGGCCAAGATTAACCACCTTACTATGGCGATGTGTGAGGCCAGTATGTCTGAAGACACACAGAGCCATTTGTCCCTTTATTACACCCCAACAGAATTATCTGAAAGTCCCCATTTGTCTTCGGGTGTGTTGTACATTAACGATATGAGCACAAAGACTTTTAACTTTGATTTTGGCCAAGATCCTCATGATTTTTCTTTTGAACCACAAACATCTCCTTATTTCATACCCATGGCAAGGCGAAGTAAGAAATCAAAACAAAGTTTTTATCCAACCGAAGATGATCCGTGTGCTGTTTTCCGTAGCTTTAAAAATCAATTGGACTGTGGTGAAAATAGATGTGCAAGTGATGTCGTGGTAGAAAGAGGGACAGAAGAAGAAGCAGCTATATTGTTACCAAGTGAAACTTTAAGTTCAAGTTTGCCAGAGTTAAGAGCTTCCAAAAGTGGAGATTATGTGTCAGTGAGTGTTCAGCTTGAAAATAACAGTAGCAAATCAAAACTCAAGCATGAAACTGCTTTGTAGTGCCAACTAGAAGTGTGTTACAGCCTACTATAATTTATTATAACTGTGATAGTAAGTTATGTTTTCTTTTGGTGATATAAATATCCTTGTTAAACTGTGATTATAAGATTTATATCCTATTATAGATACCACCTTCTGAAAGGTACAATGCAGTATTGTAATTTCATTCCCCTCTTTTTCAAGGGTACGCTAAATTTTAATGTTCATAATTTAGGCTAATTCATGTAAGGGTATGGTTATATTAACTTAATTTGCTAAATAAAGAGTGTTAGTTGCATTATATGACTTAAATAGATTATTGTGAGGCAATATAAATAATTAGATAACTGTGAGGCAAGATAACTAGCTATCCTTCTATAGTGTTTTCTTATTAGTTAACATAGCTAGGAAAGGTACTAAAATAATTCAAATATAAAAGTATATCTGGCCATCTAAGATTTTATTTAATAATGCAATGGTCAGTATTATTGAAAGAATAGATTGAAAAATTAGTGGTTAAAGTTTGATTCTATTTTATTCTTATCTTTGATTGTATCCCATTCAAAAAAATACTGTCTCACTTGTTGAAACTGATTTTTACATTAAAATGTCTATGACAAAATTTGTTTTATTGTTGATATAATTTTAAACTCCATATAAACATAGTAGTACCTACATGATTTGTTTTCTATTAGAAAACAATATAATAATCTGCCAATACATTTTATTATTTTTTATTGTTATCAGGGCTTGAAAAAAGCCTCGACTGCGAAGAGGATTTTTTTCAATTTGCTTGACTGGTAAAAAATGATTTTTTTATTGTTAATTTTGCTATGGTTGAGCTAGATCCTTCATAAGCCATCCTCTCACTATAACGATAAAAAAACTTCTTACAAGAGTGATATTAAAGTTTATATAGATTGTACAGCTATGAATATGAGTCCATAGCAACGCGCAAGGTGAATGTCGATGTTATTCTTCGACTGCAGTGTAGATAAGTTTGATATGACTAATTAGTGATTCTCTTGCAAGGTAATATAGGTATCTTATTACTATTAGAGACAATTCTGAGATAAATAGAGACCAAGGCTGCCAATATTGAAATCGTTTGGACCTCAAAACCCAATGAAAACAAAGAATCCCGAGTAACATTTGATGCGTCTCGTCACATTCTTATCTTGTTTGTTTGCGTGTGCAGGGTGAAGAAATGAGGTAATAGAATCTTTTAAATTTATTCTTAAAACAGTAATACAATACAATCTGGTTTAGTATGCAATGTTATTTAGAAATAAAAGTGAATGAGTGCCTATTTTAAATTTGTTAACATAAATTGCGTGGCTATATCTTGATAGTGCTGACAAGTGAAATTTTTTACTTGACTGGTGAGCCAACCTAAAAATTTTCAAGTCCTGATTATTATCATCAACTGTCTCCAGCCTGTGCCTCCATCTTCCACTATTCTTCCTCCTTTAATTGCCCCCATTCTTATCTTCTCACTGGCACACTTTCTGTTAACTTTTCCTCCAGCCTTTTTCCTACATACTTCAGCGTTCTCTTTGGCATCATCTCCTTTTCCATACTTAATAGTACTAACAAGAACGAAAAAAGCCCCTTGCAAAATTTCAAGTCAAAGCCAATTGTGCTTGTAAACTTAAAACTCTGTTATATTTTAACATAATTGAAATGGATTTCATAAGATAATAATGCTAATGTCAGAACTTTCTGAATTTGTATCTTCAATTAAATTTATAATTAAGATTTTAACCTGGCACATTAAATAATCACTATATTCTAAAACTCAAATTAAAAATTAAGATAATTTAAATAAAAATAACATACCATATTTGTGTAGGAAAAATGCTAACACTGGGTGAAAATTTTATATTAAAGATAAAACTAACACTAATATTCATTTTTAGAAGTTGTTGGTGCAGAGATTTAATTCATTTAAAAAACAATTTGTCAAATACATTTTAATACAAGTCTTGAATGAATTAAACCATGTCACCATTTTAGTATACTCTGCTGCCGGCTTCAAATTAAAAAGCTTTGAATATTCACTCATACTTTAGGTGTTCCCATTTGATTGTTAGTTACTGGATTTTGTACACAAATAGGCACATACATTGTCAGATTTAGGTTGTTCAGATATAATTAATTAGTAGACAAAATTAAAGAAAAGGATTGAAAAAAAAGTGTGGTAAGACAACTTCAACAAGTAAACACCAAGCAAATGCCATAAAATATATAGATTTTTTCTATAGTAAAATAGAAATTAATGAATTGTTTAGTTTCATTATTGTTTTTACCTATTGGGTTATTTTAGGTTGCTACATTTATTTATTAGACAATGGAAAAAGACCTATTGGTAAAATTATGGAAAATGTACCTACTACTGAGAAGTGTTTAAATTAGTGTGTAGACTAAGTTAAACTAAGAAGTTTGAAAAAAAAATATATATTTTAAGAATCTACCAGTGTAGTAAGTATTTTACTTTGAAAATCGGTCATATACTGATTTGTGCTATCAGCTTTTGAAATAGTTTTAAACTATTTTTTTAATTAGATTAAATGTGGAAATAAAGCTCATCTGAGATGTTCTAACACTTTTCATGTGAAAATATTATTGTATTTAAAGAGATGATCATACTTTATTTAAAGTAGATACATCTACATTATTTATCTAATATATTTTACGCTGCACTAAATTTGACTTAAGTTTCTTTACTAAATACAAGTATTTTCAACGAGTGGGGCATTTTATTGTATGTTTGTGTGTACCCTTTAGTCAAACATATATGGTATGATGAATTCTTAAAGATGTTGCACTAATTTTAAATTAGAGACGACATTCTAATCATTTAAATTAACTATGAAGTCCTTACGGGAACTTATCAGAGTTGAAACACTTGGCAAGTTTTGATATTTCCCTGAATTTTACAAGTTTCCTAGACCAAAAAATATGAATTTATCAAATATTTTAAAAGATTAAAATATATTTTTTCATGTTGTAAAATTAAAATTGACACCAGACAAATATGTTTGTGCTTTTTGTGAAACAGGAAATCGAAAATAAAGCTAATAGTTAAAAATGGGCCACATTTTAATACCAACCTGAGCTACACACATTTTAATTGTGCTAATAGGAAAGTTAAGGCCACGAGAATTATGTTTGTGAGGAACAAGTTAACTGTCAATAGGAGGAAGAGGATAACTTATTAAATTATCCTGAAAAGAGTGGGGGTACAAGAAAGTATGAGATGGTTGAGGAAGCAAGGATGAGATGGTATTGTCATATAATGAGGATGGAAAAGGATAGAATACTGAAGAGAATGATGGAGATGCATTCTCTTGTTATACTAGACTGCCAATTACAGTTAGATCAGGGTTTGAATCTCAATTGGGTGTATTCAGGGTGTTTTTTCCAAAATAGTTTTCTCTTCTTCTTACATGCAAATGCAGACACACTTAATCTTAATTCAGCCTTTCTAATCATTAGCATAATTAGTACATGTGTGTACAACCTAAACCGGTAGTAAAATGCGGTCTTAAAAATATGTAGGAAAAATACTGCAAGGGAGACCAAGAAAGAGATGGAAGGAGCAGATAACAACAGAGGCATTTTACTAAACTGACTCCCTACCACAGGCATGAAGCAGTTGATGATAAATAAGGACAGGATGAGGAAGGCTGGATTTAGAGGAAGTACACCTACACTTGTGTGAAAGGAGATTGGATTCTGGGAATCCATTTAGGGAAACCACTCTTAAGTGCCCCCGATTAGGATTCAAACTAGGACCTCCTTGTCAGTGTTCACTTACCCAAAGATGTGGGTTACTTTGCATTTCATAAATTACTGCAAACATATTAAAAGTTCCCTGGCCTTTCCATCTGTATATCATTTTGAATTAGGTACACAACCAAGCTTTAACCAGAGTAACATTTAGTAGCACACACTGAGAACACAGACTGAGGATGATAATTTAGATATTACAGTAAACAACATATCATTTGATAAGGTTAATGAATTCAAATATTTAGGAACAATTTTAATTTACAATAACGATATTAGAGTGGAAGTCAGGATAAGAATACAGCCATGAAATGTTTGTTATTACTGGGTCAATAAATTGATCGACTCATTTGCTGTCAAGAAATTTAAAACTAAGAATGTACAATACCCTTAATTTTACCTGTTTTTCTTTATGGATGCCAAACGTGGCCACTTACCTTAAATGATGAAAAGAAATTTAGAGTGATCAAGAATAGGATGCTTATTAAGCTATTTGGTTTAAAAATTGGATGAAGATAGTGGGGAGTGGAGGGGGCTACATAATGTTGATCTGCATACAATGTACTCATCACCAGACATTATTAGGGTAATAAAATTTCACAGGTTACGGTGGGCAGGACATTCAGCGCAAATGTAAGTAGCTAGAACTGTGTCAAACCTAGTGGGAAAAGACCACTGGGAAGACCCAGACGAAAGGATAACATTTAGATGGACTTGAGAAAGATAGGGTTTAATGAGAGATACTGGATAGAATTAGCTCAAGCTAGGGAGGTGGTGTACTTTTGTGAGTGCTGTAATTAACTTTCAAGTTCCTAATACCATGGAGCAAGTAACACATATCTACTGAGCTAATATCCCCATATAAGATTCCTGGTACTGGTGAAAAATGTATTGTGGGTAACATTGGGTTTTCTTTTTTCAAAATGAAAGATTAAAGGCTCAGAGATTAGAAATTGAGTCTATTCTTGAGCTAAGTTAATTTATGAGATATGTGCTGATACAATCAGTTGTAGTTTCCTATATATTTGACTATAGAAAAGTAAAATTAAAATACCAATTTTTGTATATTATTAATTCAAAAAGATAAATTTAAACTGTAAAATATTTCAATCTCTCCAACTGTTTTCGTGCACTAATCCATGGCACTTGATTTGAGTTATGGTCTGAATGAAATAAGAATCAACATGTTTGACAGTTAAAAGATATTCTTATAGTAAATTAGTATCAGTTAATTATTAATGCTGCAAATGCATGTCCAATTATGTGTGTGGTTAAATTTTGGAACACCTCTATAAGGTGGAACTGAAACATTAGAAGGTGGAAAGCAAGTTATGAAGACTAAAAAATTAAAGCACAACAACCTTAAAAAACAGCCAATTTCTAACTACCTTGCTAAATTGATTTTTTATTAAGACAGAAAACTCTCGCACCCCCACCTATAAAGCACAATACTGGGCCTGTTTTGATAAATACCAGCCGATTTAGTAAAGGGAGAGAAACAAAATTCAAAAGCTGGACCAAATTATAATAACTGAAGGTAGACAGAGAGCATTCAGCAGTTCTTGTTTCAATGTTATGCCTACAAATGTGTGCAGTATGGGTGTAATATGCAGTAGTGTGCAACATAACATAATTTAAGCTGTGACCGCTTAGAATTTTCTATCAAGAAATGATATAAAAACAACATTTACCTTCATGGGAAGACACAAACAGTCTACATCAGTGCTTCTCAACCTTTTTAACACACGTTCGTAGCGTGGTTAGCTAATATACTAGTTTCGTGTTGAGCTTAGACTGCTGAAGATAGGGAGATTGAGGTTTGAATCTCACTTGGATGAACTGGGGGTGGTTTTTCCTAAATGGTTTTCCACTCTCCCTCCACACAAATACGGGTTTATTCCCTCTATATTCAACCTTCCAAATTCCTAACCCATTAGAATAATTAATACCCAAGCATATAACCCGAATGGGTAGTAAGACGAGGTGCTAAGTGTCACCTCTTTTAAAGCCACCACTCCCTTAGTTCCATTAACTCTTCCTAAGTGTCCTACCCTATTCTATACATTTTTTTTGTGGCTGTCAAAATAGTGGATCACATGACCCTCCAAGACCGATAATAGCACAAAGTTAAACACACCAACATTTAATGACACATGTATTCAAATTCAAATATAGGCTGTTCAAAGTCTCTTAAATTACAACAGATAGTAAATCCTTATGCGATGGATGGGTTTGATTTACTTGATACAAGTTTTCCAGGGAGACTACAAAACATTTTATTATAAATTCCCCAACTTTTACAGTTTTTCCTCATTCAATGACAATGTTTCTGTTTATCACATTGATAGCTTATTTATTTAATCTCAGAAGCTACAACACATCAACCATATTATAAATTATTTTTCTAGCAGGACTTATTAAATATTTTAAGAATTACTTGTAACACTGTGTAATTGCTTTATAAAAACGAACACTGCTAAACCATCTCATGTTTATTAACCTGTGAAATACAAAATCTCTCAATTGTTTTAATGTTTAGCTGCGAAATCAATGGGGGTCTTATATCAAGTATAGACATTCCTGAATTGTCCATGTTTTTAATTAAATTCCCCGACCTTGTCGGGTAATACCTGCCTCAAGTCCCCCCCCCCCCCTTTCTATGCACCTGTCTCTTTTACCCACCTACATGGGTATAAGAGACCGACTCTATTGTTTTTTCTTATTA
>CABFOW010000288.1:139609-185954 GCA_902141385.1 Timema californicum
GTCTTACTACCCGTTCGGGTTATACGCACTTACGCTAATGTGTAATGGTAGGGTGATTGTGATATGAAATGAAGGACCTACAGTTTAACGTGGAATCCAAACCACGGTGGAGGCCTGGCATTCCTCACATTCACAAGATGTCTTGTCAGAGGTGAAGGAAGGGTTTGGTAATCAGGAAATGTTAATAGAAGTAATCCCTAATATATCACTATGCCAACAGCTGACATCTATCACTTTGGATGACTGTAATGAAAACAGATGGTAATATATTAATGTGATATAACAACAGTAATTTAGGCCAATATTATGTATATATTTATTTGAGGTCGGACACAAAAGTTTATAGTTTTAATCCCCTTAAAAAATATATATATATTAACATCACTTTCACAAAAAACTTCAAAGGAACATAGCCTCAAAATGGCGACTGACGAATTTTAAACCATATGATTGAACATAACGGTAAACAAGTTTTTTACAATGATGCGGACACGCAGTTGATGAAAATACTTTAATCAGTTAAATATTTCAAAATACAATAAAATAATCATAAAATCATTTATTGTATGTAAAAAAATAACAAATTTTCTCTTTTCCAAGTAAATACGACGCCTGTATTAAAAGGTGCACTATATTAAACATAATCAATAATGTTCCAAAACGAAAAATAAGTATTTTTAATTATGTTTAAAATATTGTTTTGAGTTGGATAGAAAGAAATTATTTAAAAACTTAAGTTTATGTTATTTTAAATGTAATATATAACAGGTAATTAAAGATCTTTACATTTATAACAAAACTGTGATCTTTTACAAGTGTTGGCAACACAAAACCTAAACATATGATTTTCGAACTGTCATCCAGGTAAAAACTTATCGTGATTGGAATATAACAACCATTTCATTCACTTGATTTTACTCGAATGGTAAATAACAGAAACAATTGTTTTGAATTGAAACTTGTATCCTAAATTTAATAGAGTATTTTTTTTTATCCAAATCAAGAACTTTATGCAGTAAGTTATGTATAAACCTCTTGTCAACTTTGAGATAGTTGACAAATGTTAGACACAAACATAAATTATATTTTACATTCAAAAACAAAGCATTTGTATTACACTTATCAATGATTGTGTAGATCACGAAGTTTAAAGTTGGGACAGTATTTTTTTTAAAGGCATTATAATTAACAGGATATCCATACAAACTACACTTTAAAAATAACCCGACTTTTCCAGAGTCCATATGTTTTTTTCAACAGCTATATTTATGAGTATTAAGTATTTTAAATTATTTTATTAAGATTGAAACTTAATGTAAAAATATTTTTCGACAATTCTGTCATATAAAGAAACTATTCAAGTCTATGGAAGGGTTAAAGGACTTCAGCCTAAGGAAATGGTAGTGCGGTCTAAGTTAGATGTCAATGAAATCATAATGAGCTATTAAAAAGACACCAATAGTTTTAAATTGTTGTGAGACACATTATTTTTAGTTTCTTCTTGTTACAATATAATCAAATTCTCACGCATGTGCATAGCCATGCTTCAACTTTGGCTAAAGATTGAATATTGGGATTAGTATGCTCAAGTCAAGAGTTTATTTTGTAGTGACTTCTAAGTGATTTCTAACTCACCACCACCCTTCTATACTAATTTTTCCCTTGTTATTCCAGAGTTTTTGATAATCGGATGTAGTGTCTGTTTCATCCATCTAGGATTATTGAAACTCTCGGAAATGTCCTTTTAAAATATTTATTTTATGGACTTTGATATATTTGTAATTCAATGGTATTATAAATGTCTTATTATGAAGCAATAATAATTTTGGAATGTATTCCTAACAAATTCAAATATTCTAATAAAAATACATGCAGCAAATCATATTACAATCTTGCTTCTTTTAAATATAATACTGATACACCATATAAAAATTAACACTAGTTTTATTTTTACTTAAAAACAAACATTCATAGATCTATTATTTATACCAACATTGAGTTATTGTTTGTCATGAGTGTCAATAGAATAAAGAAAGTTGTTAGCACCGGGAAAGAATTTGAAAAAAATATAATAATAATTAAAAATTGTGTTTGAATATGGTGCTGGTTATATGATTGCTTCCAGTAAATGAATAAGAAAAAAACATGAGATAAAGAAATGGTGGTAGCAGAAAGATTCAGGTTCATGGTTAGGAGATAGAAAACTTTGAAAAAATCTGTATTTTAAAAAGGTCGAGTTTTATTTTAAATGCTGCACCACATACAAGTACAGGTGATGAACCCTATAATTGTTTTTACTTGATATATTACGCTTATTAAAAGCTTATTGTAGAATGAAACATGTATTTTCTATGTAAAGGATCTACATAGTGTGAGGTATTATTAGAGTTTTTGGCTATCAGGTAGTACCTTGGTCCTGCTTATCTCATACAATCGGGACTTTACTGTATTATATTATACTACTCTTGGTAAGTCTATTTATTTTTTTACTTGAGGTATTTAACTTGCACTTTCTGAACCAACTGATTATATCAGAATACTAGAATTTCTATAAGCGAAAGGACCAACCAATTTTGCCAGTAAATGTATTTCACCATACCTACCCAGGTTATTTTACATGTTACAATCGACATGAGACCAATGGCTTTAATTCTCCTCGGAAGGAAGTTGTGCTACATATTTTTATCGCTCTAGAAAAATTGGCTGAAACTAGCTGGGGTTGAATCCACGAACATCGGGCCTCAAGGCAAACACTTTACCCCAAGACCATCAAGGTTGACTGTGGAGTATATAGTTTCAATATATTCCAGTGAGACCTAAGTGTATTAAAACTTTTGCTCGACCAAATCATTTTGATATATTTGGTTAACTCATTTCACTCCTCAGTGGAGTCCTTTCTACAATGAAGTAAAAGCCACCTGTAGAGCTAATCACTTATAGTTCAAAATTACAATTTAGACCCAGAGGTAGATACTATCTACATAACTCCACTTATCTTACTTATATATCAGAATACCCCTTATTAGTAGATTTACCTTAATAGAGTTTTAAATTGTGTATGTCATTTCAACATAAGGAGGCTTCTTGAAAAAATAAATACTTCAAGTCAGTCGGATGATAATTCATCATGTTTCCAAGTAAAGCAAGTTTGTCCTAAGGCACAAGTGTGACAAATTAACTGTATTCGTTTTATTGCGAAAGACACAATGTTTTTGTGGCCAAGTTAGTTTTCCGGATCTCTTCCTAATATTGAGAACATACTTAAAATTTGTTCTTTTTTTTTTCAAATCCACAAAAGGATAATCAATATTAAAAGCAATCATAATGAAAACATTTTTAAAAAATCCGGTGAATAAAGTTTTAAAATAATATTTTATCTTCATTTTAAATAATGGGATTACATTTAAATGTAATTTAATATAATGTAGTTTGTATTAAATTACTAAAATTTATATTGAAAATAATATCTGGACTGAAGAATCAAGTTGTGGACATTTAACTTGGTGCATCAGAGCTCTTCACCAGGTTCATATGCCACCCATTATTTAAGGTGGAGTTTGTGATGAATGTGTGAGATTGAGATCATTCGCTACTTTTTAAGCACCGCGTCTTACTACCTGTACAGGTTATACATTAATGTACTAATAATCTAATGTGTTAGGGATAAGGAAGGTTGAATTTAGAGGAAGTGTACCTACATTTGCAAGGATGGATAGTAGAAAACCATTTAGGGAAAACCACCTTCAGTACAACCGACCAGTATCAAACCCCGATTTCCGCATCATCGGCAGTCCAGTCTTTAGTGAGCATGACGCCTTAGACCATTCTGCCACTGAAGCTGGTGTTTACTACTTGATAGATATCAGAAACACAGATAGAAGGATTTTTTGGCCAGCTTTTATGCTGCAAATAGCTTGGTAGTGTAGCATTTACAAGCTAAGCTAAATGTCCCATGTTTAATTCCAGTGTCCTGGTGCTATTTTTATATATGTTTTATATCTTATATAATTAAATGAATTTTCATAAACCCTTTTTCAATATAGATAAATATATGTTTAACAGTAAAATTACAACGAAAGTGAAAGATTTTTTTTGCTTGCATTATCATACTTTCAGAAACAAGAGGCTAAAGAAAGAACAGGGTGTATTTAAATTTCAGCATAGTTCTCATTTTTCGTGTCAAAATATTTTATGACCATCTTTATAACAATTATTATTACTATTCAATGCCTAGTATGCTAGTAGAATATTTAAGTGTTATATATAATGTATTAAAATACTTCAGATTATGTTAAGAGGAACTTAATGTTAACAAAATGTCTGACCAGATCATGGTGAAAGACTTCACCACGAGCTACCACAGTTAGTAGAGAACAAATCTAGTAGGTAAGAGTGTTATCAGTACATACCTGGAATTACTCTATATGTCTACCCCGCTTTTGTTTTTGTTTGGATCAGAAAGTCACTATTTCATTTGGTATGTGTGCTAAGCTACAAGTATTATTATTATTATTTAGCACCGCGTCTTATTAGTCTTTCGGGTTATATGCTTTAAGTACTAACTACACTAATGGATTAGGAATTGGGAAGGTTAAATTGGAAGAAGTGAACCCTCATTTGCGTGGAGGGGGGATTGGAAAACCATTTAGGGAAAACCACCCCCAGTTCACCCGACTGAGATTCGAACCTCAATCTCCCGTCCTCAGCGGTTGAGCTCAACACGACTAGCGTGTTAGCCAACCACACCACCGAGGCGGGTAGCTACAAGTAAAGAGTAGACAAGTTAATCAAAAATATTGTTAAATTCTTTATAGGAAGAACATTATCTGTCAGTTACAAATATGTATCAAGCTATTCTAATATATTAATGCGTCAAGCCAAGTGGGCTGATTTTTCCTACTTATATATAAAATTAATATCTTTAAAATAAAATAATAGTAATTATATGGTTAAATGTTATCAATGTTTACTGAAAAAAAAAAAATTAAACTGCTTTTCATACTAAAATACAAATGCTCTGCAAACGAGTGAGTGTGCATACATTTTAAACCAAATATTTAAAAGTATTTTAAAAATTTTCAAAACTAACTTATTTGTAAGCTACCCTAAAAATATTTGTATTTTATAAAAATAAAAAACTTATTCTTATTTATCATAAAATCTTCAAGACCAATTTAAAAAAAAAATGCAAATTGTCTTTTTTTTTAAATATTGAAACTAGAAAAAAAAAGTCATCAGTAAACTAAACTTAAATCTACGCACCTATTCCCCCTTTTCCAAAACTAAGTGTTAGTTGAGATGTCAGCTGCTCCCTATATGTCCATTTAAAAAAAATCCTCAAGGACATATTTGAAAAATCTGAGAACTAAAAAAAACACATCAAAAACTACCCTTAATTTGAGGGCTTGGGCAAAAATAAAAATAAAGCTTGTTGAGTTGTAGGACTTATAGCTCTATAAAATCTAAATAAATTTCAAGTTTGAACAAAATCCATACAACCGTTTTGGATCTATGGCCAGGGACAAACAAACCGACAAAAAAAGAGGACGGTTAAAAAACGGTTAAATCCACTACTTTTAAGTTTGGGTTCACATAAAATGTGAAGATTCATCGTAATCTCAAAATCAATTTAATTGCATTCCACATGATTTTGTGTGTGTGGACATATAAAAAAATTTATTTGGTAAACTTTGTTCCATGTCATCTGCTGGTGACCGACCAAGGACAACCTTTTCGAGTGAGCCACCAAACACAGATTCCGAGACCCAGCGCTAGATAGTGTTGCCATGAGTTTGGACTAAACTAATTAAAATATTTGTGTTAATTTTAAGTGTGTCTGGAAGACACTTGCATGTAATTTTCTAGTATAGTTTATATGTAATGTATGGGTTTCCTTTCTATCAACAGGTATTTTAAGATATAATCAATGTATGTGTTTACTGTTTATTTTATGTATTTTGTGTACTTTGCTAGGATCTTTTAGAGATTCGCCTACATAAATGTAAAATGAACAAATTGTTAGAAAGTGAAAGAGAATCGTAATCATAATTATCATTAGGAATACTTTACAAGTTCAAAGCCTCTTTTCAACCTGAGTTAGTGTCCTTGGCCGACTGCCTCTCACTTTCCATTGCAAGACTCCCCATGACTCACTCCAAGGGGGAGAGGAGGAAAGAAGAATGAAAGAGCCATGGACGCCGAATGCACGGCATCATCTAGCACCCTCTTCCCCCCTCCGCCCATTACCTCAACCTGCCCATGCCCTCAGTACACCCAATCCTCCCTCCAAAGAGGTAAAAATACAAGCATTTTTCCAGTTAGCTCAAAATTCGAGCATAATTTCCGGTTTCTCAGTCAGTGGCCACCCTGAATAAGAACTAACTATAAGACACACCTTTCTTTGGTTAAGCTAATGCATCTTGGAAATGAGATTTTAATTTACACCTTGACCTTGGGCATTATAATTTTTTTTTTACGTACTTTAAATTTTTTTGACAAATTTCCTAAAGTTAAATTAGATATTTTGTATAGTTTTTTCTCTAAGTTAGGGCAAATTTATAATTACTCTTAAACAAAAATCTGATAGTATATCAACACTTAATAATGTCAATACTAGATACACTTATATTGAAATAAAAATCAATGGTTAAATTTTTGTATAGAAAATCTGAAATCTCAATCTGTTCCCAACGCGCACAGGCGTGCACACGCACTCACATATATATGAAAACAAAATTCTAGGAATTGTACATGTCACATCACAAACATTACAATCAAGGCTGTGTTGTCTTGAATAGTTTGTAACAGTATGTTAGTATCACATACCTTTATGGTTAGAACATAAAAGAGGATGAGATCAAGTAAAGATATAATGTTGAATGGAGAAGAGTTGATAAAGGTACAGAATGTAAAGTATATTGGAAGCATGAATGAGGTGAAGGGTGAGAGTAAGAGAATATAGCAAGAATAGGGTAGCAGGGCAAGTTGTTCTATAGGAGTGTAAGAGAGCTGCTGTGGAAAAGAGAAGTACCGTTTAAGTGTAAGGAAGTGCTCTATAGGGTGTAAAATGTACCCAGTCAGAGATGCAACAGAAAAATGGACAATGGGTGTAGGAGAAACAATGAAAGTGGATGCCATAGGAATGAAGTTTGTTAGGAGAATGTTAGCTGTTACAATAAGAAACAGGATTAGGAATGAAGTGGTTCAGAAAAGAGTGAGGGTAAAGAGATTACATGAGATAGTAGAGGAAGCAAGGCCGAGATGGTGTGGTCATGTAATGAGGATGAAAAAGGAAAGAATGCTGAATACAATGATGAAGATGAAGTATGAAGGAAAAAGACCAAAAAGAAGACCAAAAAAGAGACAAGAGGAGCAGGTAACAGAAAGTGTCAAAATGTGAAGAGAAGAATGGAGGAAGGTAATCGTAAGATGGAGGCATTTTACAAAAATGGCCCAGCCACAGACTGGAAAGAGTTGTAGATGGTGATGGTGATGATCAAAAAGTATTTGTTTTGGTAATTTTGATGTGTTACTTACTAAGATGAAACCAAACTATAAAAAAAGGATAAAAAGGAAATTTTTAAACAATGAAAGGACACTATACAGAACTGTAAAAGAAACGAATAGCATACAGGTTAAACAGAGGAAATGGACCATTAATGTGAATATTTTATATATCTCTTTAAGGAAATCTTTTTTACTTTTTAAGGTATGTTCCATAAATTATCATTATCATCATTACTAATAGTATTTTAATTTAGCGGATAGTCCGATAATGCCAATCAAAATATATTAAAAATGACATCTACCTTTTTTAACTAAAATGCAAGAGTCTGGTAAGGTATAAGCAATTATGAAGCCTTGTATTTAAGAAGTTGGTAACCCAATTTAGCTGTTTAGATATAAAAATAAATCACTCTAACAATATGAATTAAATAAAAGCCCTTCTGAAATATGAAAGCTGATAGGAGGTGCTTCCAAATTCTTTGTTAAACATGCCTTTGACATTTTTGTTTTAAACCAGATAAAACACACATTACTGTTTTAAAGACTTCTTGTTCAAACAAACTAGTCGAGCTTTATGATTGGTGTGAAGGGGCTTAATACAAACTATTTGAGCTGAAATTCTAAGATTTCCTCTTGCAGGAGCAGTACATAGTTTGGTTCAAATATAGTAACTGCCTGATAAATAGAACACATTTAGTGTTTAGTCATAAAAAAAACAAGTCACATAGGTGAAAATTTATAGATCTTGTCTAAAAAACAATTAAAAAAAGAACTTTACCCTTTCCTAGCCTGATAATTGGTGTTGCTTCTTTAACAAAAAATATCTAGATTTTACTAACCATAAAAACATTGAGATATTATTAAAACTGGGTTTTTCTTCTAAGGGTCTTACTGGTTTGAAAATTTAAATGTAGTTTAACAATATTTTAAATTATCAAACTATTTATATAATAGATATTCAAGTGGTTAGGGCATTTAAAAGCTTTAGTTATTGCGGAAATATAAAAAAAATACAGTTTTATTTAAGCACTAAAACTTCAATCACATATTTTGCCTATTTACCGGTACGCCAAGATCAATTTGAGAATTTTACAGTAAAAAATTAACATTGATAAGTTACCATTAATATAATAAATGGTACGACGCAATTTCACAAACTTTCTCATATTGTATATTATAAACACCGAAGAAAATGTTCAAAAATAAGTTTTTAGTAAACTACCCTTAAATATGTTTTACTCATAAAAATAAATACATCTTGTTAATCTCAATAATCTCAATATATCAATTTTAAACCAAATTGTTCTAATATATATTTAAAAAATTCCCATTCTCAAAAATAAATTATTCTTAAATTACCATAATATTATTATTTGTTATTAAGTTTTCTTATTTATTTTGAAAAACTATTCCCATTTTCCCATTTTGGATTAAATCTTCAAGGGCAATTTCCAAAACATTCAAATTTTCTATAATTTGTTAGCTTGTGAATGGGGGGAATTCCAGGCATCCACAGTGGTTCGAATTCCACGTTAAACTGTAGGTCCGTGGAATCCGAACCACGGTGGATGCCTGGAATTCCCCCCATTCACAATAATTGTTATTATTAATAATATAATTTGTGTTAACTAAACTTCACTTAGATTATTTTATTTTAGATAAATAAAGATACATAATAGATATGTTGACTAAACTCTCAATACCAACTTTGAACCAAATTGCTAATTACATTTTTTTAAATATTCAAATTAAAAATCAGTAAAATACTCATATAAACAAATCCCCCCCCCTTCCCGTCCTAACAAGTATACAGCGTTATTTGCCTTAAAGTTTTTGAAAAAGCCGTTATCAATAAACTACCCCTCAACGAATTTTTGCACAAACACCAACTATGCAGTGCTATTTGTCATGTCAAACAAATCCTAAATATGCATTTCAAACAAAACCGTTTGAGCCATTTTCAAGAAATTTAGAACTCAATAAAATTAGTTAACTAGTGGTACTCTTAATTGAAGGACTAGGGTAAAAAAAAAGTTTTTTTGTGGTATAGCCTTATAGTATCTAAATATTAAGTTTGAACAAAATCCATCATACCGTTTTGGCTTTGTGGCCAGGGACAGATAGAATTGTAAAATCCACTTTTTTGGGTTCATGTTCACATAAAACGTATAAAAAAATATTATCGAGATAATTTTTTTTCATAACCATATTACTTTTTCTTGATATCAAAAATTAAAAATCAGGTTTATAGATATGATACAAAATAACAAAATAGTAATAATTATTAAGACAGGTACCATCCTATCACCAAGCCAAAAGTAAAATTAACAAACATCCTACCTTATCTGGGTTGCGGTTCCATACGATGACAGTGTGGCCAGAATGCAAAAG
Organism: Timema californicum; assembly: GCA_902141385.1. Taxonomy (NCBI): domain Eukaryota; kingdom Metazoa; phylum Arthropoda; class Insecta; order Phasmatodea; family Timematidae; genus Timema; species Timema californicum. The sequence goes on from CABFOW010000288.1 coordinate 149,507, forward strand.
ATTTTTCACGATGCCCGAGCCCATAATACCCAATCCAAGGAATCCAAATGTCATTGTTGAAGGGCAGATGTTCTTATTTTTCAACGTTTCTGTCACTTTTTTTAGATCCAAGTGTGGTGTAACCTGTATTTTAAAACAAGATAAAAAAAATATTAGAGTTTGCACTCATTCATACCATTATCTCTTGAAATACAGATATCGAACTTAGCTAAAATAGGGGGGATCCCCAGCAAAACTGCATGTTGAAAAATGAATTGTAAAGACAAAATATTAAAATACAATGAAGACATTTTAAATATAGATATTACTGACTATAAGAGGCTTTCTCAGGAGTTCAAAATCAGAACTGAAATTGGTGTCTTATGTAATATGACAAACTGTGCACATATAATGTAAAATGACAGTTTGGATGGTGGGTTTAATGTAAATAAACGGTTTGGGGTTTTAAAACATAAGGTAATGTAAGGAGTAGAAATTCAACAAGGAACTTATGGAAAACTCAAATTCTTGGCAGTTACCAGTATCTGGTTATTTCCACACTTCTTTTGCCCGTATTTGCTCTCGGCTGGTTATCAATTTCTGAGAACTTTCAACCCTCTACTTGACACCTTCTACATTAGCAGTTTATAACACCTTTCTCAACATAATATCTCTGTGAGTGTTATTTTTTATATCCCAGGTGTACCTAAAAATAAGTACTGCAATAGGCTAAATTTGGAGCTGAACCTCTGCTATAAAGTTTCAACTGGACAACTAGACCTCAAAAAGTTGTGCCAAGCCATGTAGCCACACCCATCTCACTGAAAAACTTCAGGATTCATAATATATCAGCCCCAGAATTACAATTACAAATTTTGATTTGAAAATATTGTGTTTAGGCTTACTTTTTTTCTTTGTTTTTAAACAAATTTGTGAAGAAAATATATAAAACTTTTCTACAGGCTTTTTACAGTAAAATTATGTTTTATTTAAATGATCATATTGATCCTCAATAAGAGACAATGTTAAGGCTATAGCAGTAGTATTCTCTATAAATAGCTTTGTTACATTTGAATATTTGGCGCTAATAGCTAGCCAATCAGCACAACTGATTTAGCGTCCGTGGTTTGATATTATATGGAAGTGAAGCGTCAGACGCACCAGACTTGCCAGTTAGCCCGCGAGTTAGGAGGACGTGCCGGGACATTTGCTGGTTAGCACACGAACTGATAAGACCTAGATTCAGAAGTATGAATAGTCGTGTTCTTTTTGTGTTAGTCAAGGAGGGTTTAGAGATAGGTGGGAGAAAATGGAGACCATGTGGCTAAATTGCCACCATATTAACAATTTATCCATCTTCATGTATTAAGAAATTTTTATTTTTGTTATGTAACCAGTGGTTCAAAATGTATTTTAATGTTTATTTTAAAAAAACTTCAGCATCTATTTAATCAATTTTTACTTATTTAATCAGCTATGTTCTCCACCCCACCATTAATTAATTAACCCCGAGAAGCTCTATGGAATCCACTTGCTGCTGTGGACAATATTTAAAGATGTAGAGGAGATGGGTTCGATCTTCGGCTGGGTACAGGGGTACAATCTAAAAAAAAGTTTGAAATATGCTGATCTATAGATTACACTCTTAGTTTGTGTTATCAAACTGAATATACAAGTTTCCATACAACTTTTATGAAAAACAGTCCACACATTATAGGCGCCATGGAAGTTATAAATTTTTGTAGTAATATTTTTGCTAACTTCTAAAACAACTAAATTATGATACTTTGATAGAGGATTTTAAAAAATTTAAGAGAATAGAATGAGTCATTAAAAATTTCACAGTGGCACTCCAAACTATATTTTAAATTTTCCCGACTTTTCCAGAGCAAATATGTTTGAGCCACTTTTATATATAAATATCAGGTATGCTACAAACATTATTTTATTAAGATCGCAACTTAATGTAAAAATATTGACACACAAACATTCTGAAATTGTGTCGCTCTATGAAGGAGTTAAAGAATTTCAGCCTAAAGTTATGGGCCAGCGGTGGGTAGTAATTTAAGACTTCAGTAAGATATTATTGAGCCTCTAAGAAATTGCTTGAGACATTTTATATTTTAGTTATTTCTTCCTATAACATAATCAAATTCTAGTGCATGCAAATGTTAATATTCAACATTGGCTAAAGATAAAACAAAAATCCCATGTTTATTTTGATTATTGAGATTATTATATTCAACTGGGACAACTGTGTTAAAAGAGATTTGGGGTGAGTATTAAATGAGGTGAGGAGGGTGGGAGGGGTGTTGCATGCTATTTTGGCTATGGTAAATACAAGTTGCATTTTTTTAGTGAATATATAAAAATTACCTAAATTTGATCAATCTCCTCAACTTTTCCCCTAACAAGCAGATTCCATGATTTCCATGTTGCAAGACAAACTGATATTTGTTGGGTTTTGTAAGTATGTTGTACTACATGCCAACGAGTCGTTTGGACTAATTGTAAGGAACATGATCACCAAAGTTGAACCAGATTTTTGAATCTCTGAGCAAAAAAATAATATTGTCATTGGCCATGTTGATTAGATCAAGTTCAAGGCTGACTTGAACAGCCATTGTGACAACGCCTACTCAAGTTGATGTCAAACTTTGAACTATCCTTAATGGGGATTGCGCTAAACATGACCACTCTCCAAGTGTCTACTAATCTTATGCTATTTCTGAGGTTTTTCCAATAAGAAAGGATAGCCACCAGGTCTTGTTCAGCCAGAATTCTTTTAGGCGCTTAATAAGTTCATACATATTCAGTGATTAGCTATCAGTAATTTTACTATCAAATTAATATACCAATCTATTTTGGTCTATATTGAGACTTTAATAAATTTATTAGAAAACATTATTTTAGTCTGACTGAACTTGAGTATGATTTTCCTTTTTTTGGCCAAACTATATAACATGGTTTCCCATCAATAATATAAAGTATTATACTCACCGAAGAGAGTATTGTTAACATCTCATCTTGCTGGAAGATGGTCACTTGAATTTAACTCTTTCAATACATGTAAAATGTGTAAGTTGTATATAGCTAGTTTGTGAGAGTATGTAGGGGAACAAAAAGCTAGTTCCTGGCTCAAGTGTCTGAGGTGTTTTTTTTTGCATCATCACATGAATCAAGTAGGATGCAAGTGTAGCACTTCAAATAACCATTTTAATGTTGACTACTATCAAATGTACATCAATATAAGTGCAACCCATCATTCAGAGAAAGTTTTTGGACAGCTCTAAGTAGCCACCTGGCTGGAAATCCAATTAGTTAGGGTTCTAGACCATCTGAAAGGTGGACCAAATGAGGGGAGTATTTAAACCATGCTACTAAGTTTTAATTTGTTAAAAAATGTGTGGTTAGTGTTGGAATTAATTTTAACCGAACATTCTACCAAACCAACAAGTGATTGTGTCAATATTAATGTTTCTTAGAACTTTAACAAACTATAATTTCAACAGTGTTATTACATTCTATAAATGTGGAAGGAAAAATGGATGTTGGTTGATGTTGCTTGTATTATTTTGATGGACGAGAGCATTACGAGCATGTAGGACCACCACGTTCTCAGTACTCTCAATGTATTATAGTGGTATAACTTGTGTGTGTTCATATAAATGCTTTAAAGCTTTGATAGCATGTAACACCTCCACATTCTCAATACTTTCGTTATATTACAATAGTTTAACTTGTATTTGTGATCATTCAATGTCTCTGAAAGCTTTAATAGTATGTAGCAGCATGTAACTAACACACCCCACATTATACAGTGCTAGAACCTCTGTGCGTATGTTGTATCAGTTACTGAGAGTCATTAGTGTGCTTAGCGCATTCAGAACCTGTATACTGGTTTATAACTTTAAGCTTAAGTCCCCACCTGGAAGATTTGAAGAGCAAGAGATTCATCCTATTGAATGATGCAGTTAGACAAGGTACAGAATCACTAAGAGTTATATCAATGACCCAGTTGAAGTCTAGGACTTACCAACCCTTATCTGTCATTGGGAATTAAAGTATTATATGCAGAACAAGAATGTTAACCCGCTTCAGTGGCTGAATGGTCTAAGCCTTTGAGGCACCACTCTTGTGGTTAGACCAGCCTGCTGATGACGGAAAGATCGAGATTCAAATTATGGTCGGGTCTACTGAAGGTGATTTCTCCTAAAAGGTTTCCAATTTTCTTCCCAACCAAATGTGGGGTAATTAATTACCTCTAAAAGGCTTTTTTCCTCATCCCTACCTAACTAGAGAAATTATCAGATAGGTGTGTGACCTGAACAAGTAGTAGAACACAATAAAAACCAACTAGAATTTTATTGTTTGCTGTATGCAAGGATTAAATAAACTTTGAAAATTAATTTTAATTATTTTGTGTTAAATGTATTTGGTATAGTCAAGACAGGTGTAAGAGTTGGATTAAACTAATCGTCCATGGGAAATAGTCTTATATATATAAAAACTCACTACTACGTCCATGGGAAATAGTCATATATATAAAAACTCACTACTAGATGAGCTGGAAAGATCACATTTGGCACGAAGGTAGAGTGATTGCCCTACATGACTATAAAAATCTAAAACCAGGAAATTTGAAAATGGGTGGTGGGGTTTGGGAACTTTAATAATTAAAAAGAGTTTTTTTTAGATGAGGTAGAAAATTAAAACTTGGCAATAAGAGATACCAATCCAAATAAACATAAAAGTCTGAAAACATATTTTTAAGGGACTCTGTGATGCATGTGGAAGGGGGTGGGGTTTAGACATAAAAATAACTAATAAGTGTCGTATAAATTATAAATTTGGCAGGCAGGTAGGACAGCTCCAATATAAATAAGTCTTAAAATTTAAAATTTAACCTCCATGGAGGGGGAAAGAGGAGGTTGAAAGTTTTAAAAAGATTCACCAATGTATCTTTTGAACTAGAGGACATAAAGCCTTTAAATTAAAATTGAAGGTTTCTTTCTAGAATTGAGTGGGACTAATTGATTACATTTTTGATGGGACTCCACAGGGGCAGATTATGGGCAGGGCGAACCAGGCGGTTACCCGGGCCGTCAGCTCGAAATGGGCGCCAAACAGAGCTCTAACCTAACCTAGCTTAGGAATGATATGGATATAATTACAAAACCTCACAACTCCAAATCTAATGTAACCTGGGTGTAATAGTGAAGTTGCTAAGCATAACTCACATTCACTTTTTGATAATGACATGAAATTTGATATGTTGGTATAGTTTTTTGTGGCAAATAAAATGGGATATAGAACCACTCTTGAAAAGTTATTTTACATATGTCATCATGAAAAAAAAAGCACCTTAAAACAATCTATTGCAATTATTTCTTAAACCGCCCATTATATCGAAATTAAAGAGGAGAGCATTTTCTTCAAAACATGTTCTAGTAGTTTTCTTTGTAATCCTAACCATTTTGGTAGTATCTCGCAGCACACCTAGGCTACGTTAGGTATGGCATGGGTGTAGGGGAAATTTAATTTGGGGTGGGGGCTGGGGGTGTTCAAAACCGTAAGTTATGACATGATGTTAAGACTTACTATTAATCCGTAAGAATTAAGAACATTATTATTTCATACAATAGTGGTAGAACTTTTGTGTGAGAGGGAGAAGAGGGGTAAGAACCAAAAAAGTTTTTTCTGGACTTTCTAACCTCCTCTCCCCCAATTAAGGTTAGAAGATTGTTTGCGCCTAGAAGCTATTTGGAGTGGTCCTCGTTTAGTGACTTTTTGAAAATCACACTCTTTTAAACGCTATTTAGAATAAATAGTGCCTCGACCCCCCTCCCCCCCAAAAAAAGGTTGGAAATCTGAATACTTCTATAGGATACGTGGGGTAGTCCTCCTTTGAAAAATGTTTGAAAATTGGAAGCCCCTGAAAGCTATTTGAAGTTGTGCTCACCCAATTTAGATGCTTCTTGGGGATATTTGGAAGTGGTCTTCCAACAACAATTTTTTTTAAATGGATGCCATTAGAAGCTAATTGGAATGGTCCTTGCCTGGTTTTTGTTAGAGTCATTAGTTTTGGGAAATATATTCATAATATCCTATTACTTGTCATTGTATAAGGGGGCGCCAAAAGGCAATCACGCCCGACGCGCGAAATTTACCTCGGGCTGCCCCTGGGACTCCAGGAAATAGGAGGGAGGGAATGACCAGAAAGCTAGCTAGTGAGTGTGGAAGAGAATCTAAATTTGGCAGGCAGGCATGTTGACACCTCCAGATAACCAAAAAAGTATTAAAATTTGAAATTTCTAGGTGATATTGATCATACGGAGAGGAGAGATAGAGGATTTAAAATTAACAAAGTTAATAAAAACAATTTCTTCTCAATGTGGTAAAAGACTAAAAAATCACTAGGGTTGTAAAGGAGACATTAAAATAACCACAAGAGTCTCAAACTTTTAAATGGGACTCTGGGAAATATGGAAAAATAGGAAAGGGGAATATATATGAAAAAAAAAACTTTTAGGTGGGGTGAAAACATTAAATTTGCCAATCACATAGAAAGACCCCTCCAAATAACTAAGTTCTCACTTTTGCATTTAATTTATTTGAGGTATTTAACGTGCACTTTCTGAACCGACTGATTATATCAGCACATGACTTATAAATTAACTTAAATTCAGAATAGACACAACAGTTGTTAATTCGTCACTATGAAAACCCAGAGTTTTCAATGATAAATTTTTCGACCATGCCAGATATTGAACCTGGGACCCTTAGCTCAGTACAGACACACTACTGAATTACTGAGCTAAGGTGTCGGACTGATAAAAAAAATATAAATTACTAAAGGGGAATATGAGAGAGAGAGAGAGAGGGGGAGAGAGAGAGAGTTCCTAACCATTACATACAACTTATTCTCTAAGTGGAATAAAACTGAAATTTGGCGACCTGGTTTAGGGACTATTAGGGTCTACAAATAAGCTTTCAAAAGTCTCAACATTTTTTATTTCAAAATGGAGCTCTGGAAGATGAGGGGAGGGAGAAAAGGGGGTTGAAAACCTTTTAGGGTAGGTAGAAAATTAAATTTGCCCTAGGAATGCAAAGAGATAACTCCAAATATCAAAATTAGTGCTATATATTCTCTATATAAGTAGGGGGCGGTAAAAATTTCCAATACTAAAATAATTAACTACTTATCAGTGTGGAAGAAGATTGAAACTGGTCAGGCAGGTGTAAGGATTACCCCAAATTGTAATTAAGGTTTGAAAATTCTTAGATTTCAAAATTAAGTCCAAAAAACGGAAAGGCGTTCCCTTCAAAGTTTATAAAAATATAAATCACTTTGGCATAGGAAATATAATTGAAATATTTTATTAGATAAAAAACCCAAATAACCGGAAGAGTTTGAATATTTTAAATTAGGCTATGAGATGGCTATAAGATCTGGAAATTTCCAAAACTAAATTCATCATATTGATACAACTATTTTAGGTGAGGTTGAAAATTGAAATTATGAAGAAAAAAAACCCCCCAAAATAACATATAAATTGGAAAGTGTAGAATTTTACACCAGGGGTTCAAGAAATGTATGAAAGGTGAGGGATGGAAGGAAAGGGTGGCCTTTAAATTGCTAAACTAAGAGAAAACCTTTATCGCACTTATGTGAACATTATGTTTATGCACCCAGTTTTGGTGTTGGATATTACTTTTTTACAGATATAATTTATTTTAACTTATTGATGGCAATAATTGTCTTGGGATTGCCATGGTTAGTTCAAGATAGCACAAAGAGGAACTTTAAAAAATGGTCCATGGATGTTGGACGTCCTAATTTGATAAGACTTACCACTTACCTATGCGAAGAACAGATCAAACAACTAGTAATAAAATAAAATATAGAATATTCCTCATAAGTGTATCAGGTCTTAGTTAAGATAACATGCCATTGGTATAATCCCTTTCTAAGAAACTTTCCATTGCATTTTGCGTTTCCCAACCATAAATTCTAAAATTAGTTATACTTAGTCACATTATTGTATTGATCTCGTGGTAATATTTTTGTGAACATATTTTATTTAATCATATATAAATATATATCTAAGGCCATTTGGTTCATTCACGAAAATACCCAGTAAGAACCTTCCCACCATAATGTAGCATTAAAAAAATTGCCAAAGTGTTTATCTAGAAGAGGAACCCAGAAAAAGTATATTTTGAAATGAAGGTCAATGCCATCCAGAAGCAAATAGTAGAGTAGGTGTTTATACTCGCAAATAGTAGAAATAAATTGTTATCGTCAGCTAAACAACAGGCCTAGAATGGTGAACTATTTATTCGCATTCACAAAATAGGCAACGTCCTTCTGGTTATGATAAAATATTGACTTGAAAATTTATATTATATTATCATATAGTTTTAATGATTTAAATGATACCCTGTTATATCTCTTATTAATAGGCAAATACTTTTTTTAACTGATATATTAATAAAATAAAAAGTTTATTTGTTTATATAACAATAACAGTGCACAATATCTACCACATGCAGAGGTCTGAAATTTTAAAATCGGTAACCTATGAGTAAGAGTTTGGTCATCTTGAAGCTGGTATTTTACAATTTTGATTATTTTCTTAATTGATTAAAGACTGGGTTGTAAGCAATAGAATCAAGGTTTTTTTTCTGTTTGTTTGAAGCAAAAAAATCATTACCTTGGGTACTCCTGCTAGTACTTTATAAACATAAGACTATGTTTATTTTTAAAACCTCAGTGATTAGAATAAAAATAAATAAAACTGTTATTGATTTTGATATTTAAAAAAAAATTTAAACGTCTATGTTAAATTGTATAATAATGTGTGCCAAGTTTTTTTTAAGAGGCTTAGAGCCATAGATGAGAAAATGGAAGCCACCCCTAATATAAATAAAAGTTAAAACTTTCAAGGGTTGAACCAAAAAATACATCATTTCAGACAAGAGTTCGAATAAATAAGTAGTGAAGAAAAGTTTTTTTATGTGATGTGACAACAACTTCGCAATTAAAAAGGAAGTTTTTTAACATTTACTTTTAACACTGCTATTAAATAGTAATATTAAAAAATTTCTAATAGGGACCGATATTATTCATTAACAATTTCATAATTTTAGTATTTCAAACTTTAATCAACCACAGTATAGTAAAATACTTATCAATCTTTTGTAGGTGTATGTTTATTTTTGTCAATCTAAATTAGTAAATTCTATAAGAATGTTGTTATTCATATTTGTGTCTCAATTAATATTATGTAAACTACATTTATCCTATAAGTCTTAGTTTGACCGACTATACTATTGCCCCATTTTAAAATCTGCACTGAGCTTGTTACCTTTCAGAGTAATACAAGTAAATATGTATATAGACAAGAGCTTCAAAAGTGGGGGTAACTAGGCTCCCCCCCCCCGATGATTATCCTATTTCCACTTCCCAAATTAATTTGATAAAATTTTGCATTTTACTAGAGAAAGTCAAGATGAACATATTTGTTGTCTAAAATAAAGGATATGCAAGGAAATACTTTGAAGATCCTGTACATAACTTTTTTTTTTCAGTTGATAAATCATGTTCTGTGTAAAATGTTTACACAATATAGTTTTAACTACACTTTAAAGGATTTGCAGCACTTGTGAAAATATAAAATAGTTTTGTCACAAAAAAACTGCTTAAGTTACTATGGCCCAGTAATTTATTTTGAGTAGTACAACTTGAGGTAGAAAAAGTTACTGACAAAAACTAATGTACAGTAAAATCAGGGTTAACAGAAATTAAAGGAGTGGACATGATTTCAGATAACCGAAATTTTGGAAAATTTGTAAATTCTAGTTGTGGTGGTAAAAATAAACCTATTTGAAAATTTATATAATAGTATGTCGTACATATTATGTTCTAAACATATTAATAGGCCTACTAAAAAAAACTTGTATCTTATGTAGACATATAAATAACATAATCTCAAATAAAAAATGAGTTTTGGATAACCTGGGTTTTAGTTAGGTTAAGTTCGGCTAATCAAAGTTTTAATGTATTCTCAATATTTATAAGTAGAGGTAATTTAATATGTAACTTTCTGTAGATAAATTTTTGGGTGAGGCAAATAGATCAACAGGCATACACACGTTGGTATACACAGTAGCCCCCCCGCCCCAGAGCTTCTTTGGTGCTGACTAACAGTTCACAGCTGACTTCTGACAGTCAACATTTAGGTATATACCTAAATTGTGACTGTCAGAAGTGACAGCTTCTAAACACATGTGTTTGCAGATCATAAGGTACGGCGTAGAGATACATAATTTGATCGGGTAACTTTTCTAAGCCGTCAGCTGTGAGCTGTCAGTCAGCACCAAAGAAGCTATGGGGCTACTATAACTACTCTGTGCTTTTCAAGAGCTATTGTTTCAAGGACTAGAAATTAATAAATAGTATGTGTCCCAGACTATGTTATTTTAAGCTATCCTTAATCAGGGGAGGTGAATGGGAAAAGGGGGAAGTAAAATCCGAGATATTAATTCTAAATCAAGGGTAGATTTCCAAAAACTCATTTTTGAAATTGCTCAAAAATGGTTCCAAACAATAAATATTGATTTTCTTTTTTCATTTAACGGTTGTTTACTGATAAGTTATATTTAAAAAGAATGGTTTAACAATTTTGTTAAAAATGTATATCTGAAGGGTGTTTTTTATAAAAATAACAAAACACTGTGTTTTTCTGGAGAATAAATATTTAAGGTTAGTTTACCAACATAGCATTTTTGCTCCAAACTATAATGGACTATATGAGAAAGTATGTATTATTGTGTCAAAAGTTAGTATTTTTTTTCTTAAATAAATGTGTGTTTTGTAATTTTAATTGAAATGTCACTTTAACTTTCAAACACAAAAAATTATATGTAGCCAAATTCTTTTTAAAAGTGCACCACATTTTATTACCCATTTGAGTCATCAACATATTTACATTATTAATAGGGTAGGAATGAGAAAGATAGAATTTGGAGGAAATGTACATTCATTCGCAGAAAAAAGGAGTGAAAAAATAATCAATACAACCGACAAAGACTTGAACCTCAATCTCCCTGTTATTGGCAGTTCAGAAATTCTCATATGCTGATATTTCGGCCCCAAAAGTGCCGTTAAATACCTCAAATAAATAATGTTTACTTTTATTATCAGGAGGTGTAAAAGGGACATTGATTACACTATGACCACGAAAGAAGTACACGACTGACAAAAGTTTGGGATAAATCAGATTTATATTTATCCAACCCCCAATACTACCAAGAGGTTAAGACTTGTATGTAAGAACCAGGACAAATAAGACAAGGTGGAGTGGATTGATTGCAACTCACACACATTCTACTTCACTTTCCCTTTCATGTCACTCGGCCCCGTTCTATCATACAAGATTAATTTTAGTGAAAAATAAATGCTACTTACAGGTCTTTGAATGTTTGCAGGTCGGTCCAGAAGATTAGAAGTGGTCGGTTTTCTCGGGCTGATCGTGCAAAAGGATGTGCTGGCCAGGGAGGTCTTTTGTATCTCATCATTATTAACAGAATTGGAGCGAACCATCTTAGCAGGTGGAACACCATTGCTTTTGTCCGAGAGGGCGCGCTTCACAATTTTACTGGGATTCTCCTATAAATGGAATAAATCATTTAAAAGCAAATTGTCAGAGAATGATTTTCAAAGTACAATGCTTTTCACCCTTCCTCTAGAGTCTTAAGTTCAAATCAATGATGGTGGAGTTTTTCTTAGCTTACACTTCCTTTTCCCTTTTGCAATAACATTTTATAGAATGTTATTGTGAAAAATATATTTTGTTGTTGTGTGTACTAAATTTAAGAGCAAAAATCAACAAACCTTAACTTGAATGCTTAAAACATATGAAAAACATTTGTTTATCATTTCACAATATTTATGTGACAAATTATTGAGAATAAAAATCTACTTACTAAGGGTTTTGAAAAATGACACCTGGTCATGACTTAGCTTAGCATGCCAATGAACATAATCTGAACTAATTATTAACTTAAATCAATTGTGGACAATATTGTATGTTGTAATAGCAGTATAAATAAATAATGTATCCCCAAATAACACTTTTATACCATATTATGTTTGTTTTTGTACATCAAAATATAAAGGAGCAATCAGGGCAAGCGGCATTTGGCACATAATAAACCTAGGTAATGGATATCCTGGTGGTATAAAATTGGCGAAATACCCTAAAGTTTTGGGTTTGAGTCGGCATTCACACATTTATATTTATTAAAACAAATAATATTTGACTAAACACATCAATATGATCTACTGTAACACTCTCTGAATAGTTGTGTATTTTATTCTCTCGTAGATCTAGTTAAGCTGTGTAATGTAGCCGATGAAGTCACGAGGAACCAGGTCGCCAATAAGCCAAGTATTGGATTCCTGAGTTCACATGCCATATTGAATTCAGTTCAATGATGACCAAGTCTCAGTTAGATTAAAAAGTTGTTAATCATCTCTAATTGAATGATCTGCTCCTCACTAATTGGGCAAGAGAACTTAGCCATTTCTACTTCCCTCTGGTTCAAGGATAGGTGCAACAATAGATAGCTAGGTGCTTTTAATACAAATAAAAATAAAGTTTAGTTATCCTCGATTAAATACTTTTGGCTGGAGAGGTAGTCAAGCAGTCACCTGGTGACATCACGCGCCCGGCCCGACCAGCCCCACAAGAATGGCTGATTGGAGCAACGTTTTCTAACAACCTTGGATGTGTAGAAACTAAGTCCTAAAGTGACAAACTCTTTATTCTAAAATGTTAACCCTCTTTTTGCAGTGAGCCATTTGTGACTCCCATTTCATAGTGAAAAAAGCTGTTGGATTATTCCAGCATGATTCTGGGACGAAACTAATATTTCACCACACCCTAGACTGATAAAATGCCACTTGGTAGATTGTGGGTAAGCACCCTTTAAATGCCAACAACATGTGGATCCACATTCTAACCAAAAAGATTAGTAACACTAACCCTTTCCTTGAAGCACACTTTGAACAATATTTTTGTTTGCCCAAATGTTCCCTGGTGCGTGTGTGAATTCATTGACAATAAGTTGTTGTAGTGTCATATTCAATGAACCACTGTATAGCAAATCCGAATACTTCATATTGAAGCTGAAAGATAGAGCTTTTAGTTCAATGCTATAAGATGACTATGTATGAAACAAGAACTGAAAAAAATCAGTGAAAATAAACCAGTAGAAAAATGGCTGACAGACACAAGCATTTAACTATGCTACACACGTGCTGGAGAATAGGTTAATATACTAATAGAATCAACTTATTAGAATTATTACCTATATACTTGCTTTATCATTATCATGTAGCCTTAGCCACTCAAGTGGTAAATTTCCTCATTAGAGGTTGCACCAGCTGTGGAAATCTTTTTTTCTCAGTGGCAAATTTTATTTTATTAAATTGATTTGCTTGTATATTTGCCTTAAAGTATCTACCAGAATACACCATAACTGCTAGACTATCTTATTTTACCTAAATTTTTTTTATGTCTTTGCTCCTCTCTCCCCCTTCCCACAGCTCTCCCCACACAAACCCACACACCTCTTTCTTTCCCCTCCCTAAAGTTGTCTAGTACTCTTTCACTGTGTGGTAGCGCTGGAAACAAGGTACAGCACACAAAGCCACCTTACAGACTTCACACTAATATCTTTATGCCCGCCTTCGTCCCATTTTGTAGCACACAACACATTGCCAAGTTGGATTTTGTTTTGCTGTTGTAACAATGTAGGATGGATAATTAGGTACATTCATCCTAGTTGGTGGAGCAGTTTTTGATAGTCTTCCTGTTGGTATTTTATCACTTTTGTGGTACTTCATGATTAAGTTTTCAATTAGCTTCATTTGAAATTCCATTCTTGATTCACTTCCTCCATATTTTTTTTTTTTGTAGAGCATAGATGAATTGAGGCAACAAATATTCCATTCTTGATTCACTTCCTCCATATATTTTTTTTTTTTGTAGAGCATAGATGAATTGAGGCAACAAATATCCAACAAATGTCGGAAGTGTTTTTGGTAATATTTTTTCAATTTATTCCTAGTGCTTCAATAGCTGACCAGGTAGGCATCACTAAGATCAACTCCTCCCATCTAACAATTGTAGTCTATCACTATTTTATGTTTAGTAGTTTCTTGACCTCTTGCTCTGGCTGGAACCATCTTGTTATCATGTGTGGTGCTCATAAGACAAATATTCTTCTAGTCTTTCCATTTCATAATCATACGTTTGTCTCTGTATAATGATACATTTTCCCCTTTTTCAATTTTGCATTCACTGTCATTATTACTAACTGTCGAGATTTCCACGTTTGTCTCACTATCATTAGAACATTCACACTCTGAAATCTCACTAAGATCATTGTTATATAATATATCATTTAGTTCTTCATCATTAAGAATCTTAGCCCGTTTGCTTGGTCCTGCCATTTTATTTACTAACAACAATACAAAGATTATAAAACAACACAATTGCTACTGGTTAATGAAATGGATTTATAAACAAACACCCCTATTAGCAAAAGCAAGAACTGAGAGTTGAAAGCAAGAACTACAGAGAAAGGTCTGAAAACAAATAAAATATGAGCAGACTCGTCTTGGCCACTAAGAGTGAGCACTAAAAACACCATGACGTATTTTATCAAAGACACTGCATAAACAAAATGTCTATGACGATTTATTCCGTCATAACCACTTGATTGGTTGCTGGGATTTTCAAATTTATTACATAGAAATTTACTACCTTAATTGTGTAAAGAGTGATGTTGCATGTGAGGAAAACAAGAAGTGTTTAGGGTTTGAGCATTGACAGGGAAATGAAAGAGGTCTAGGGGTTCATTTCTAGTATAAGATATGTAAATTTTAAAACTAAGATACAGTTGATTTTGTCATCAGGACTACACCTGAGAATAGTTTTTCTATATTGCTTGATTAAATAAGTCATATAATAAGTGCTAGGTGTGCAAATTTCCTAGAAAGCTTGGTGATAGAACATTGGTATGCTAAGCCAAAGGTTCCGAGTTCAATTTATTTTATTTAAAAATATTGTATATTAGAGTATATTTTAATGTTTTGTTTAATTTGTTAATAATCTTTTTGATAAATTTAACTGATTAATTTAAGAAGTAGGTATAAACTGGGTAGGTTTAAATGAAGTTTCCCCACATTAGTATGTGAAGAGAGTGGGTAATTTAGTGATAATTAGAGATTGAATCTCGACCAGATGAACCGGGAGAATGGGGTGGAATAAGCAGTTAGAGAATAATTATCACTAGAGCCAAGATGTTTATGTAATTACATATTTTAATGCTGCCAAATATAAAAGTGAAATGTCAGTGAATTAGGTTGTTTGGGACTGTAATTTCAGTTCTAATTTGACATATTTACTGAATTCTACATATTTTTGAAGGTATTACATAAAATTACATATTTTGTAATTTATCTATAGTGGTATTATTTCTATGTCTCTCATGGACAAAATACTTTTAAACGGTGTGTTGTTAGATCTCAGGAAACCTGTGATTTTATTAAGAAATGTAGCCAGCGAAAGGATGGCAGTAAGCAAAGCCCAAATCAGGCATTTTGGCTTGTCAAATAGAATTACAGTTGCTGTCACATAACTTTGTGTCTGACGTTTCTCGTGCTGTGAAGGAAAGAGAATGTGATGCTGCCAGGTGGCTTCAGCAGCACAGATCTTACACGGCAGCTTGTCAATTTGTATAAACAAGTATATGAGTTGTGAAAACAATCATTCTTAGATAAGATTAGCTCCTTTTCCCATTTTTCTTTGGCCGGGAGAAGAAACAGTCATAAAACGGCAAGAGAAAGAACAAATGTTAGCAACAGAACCCAAAATCAATCAAGGAATTATAATTTAAAGCCTTTTACAATAATATAACAAGTAGAATGGTCTATTTAAAAGCAAACAAGACAAATCATATTTATACAGGGTGTTCCACTCGCTATTGAATCCAGGATTTCTTTAATAATCTTAACACTAATGAAGATATTGCAACTAAATTTGAAGTGGATTTACCTCATTTTGTGAGAACTGTGATGCCATTATAGCATCTGCTGGAAGTGGCCACCATTTGTGTTCAGATGGGATTGAACCCGGCGCACCGTATTTTGTAAAATCCTTGTCTGTATGTCCGCTGTCACTGCCTGAATTTCCTTGGTGATGTTTGCTTTCAAGGCTTCTATGGTTCTTGGTTTGTTTTGGTAAACTCTCCTTTTCAGATATCCCCATGAAAATAATCAGGCAGAGTCAGATCAGGCAAGTGTGGTGGCCAAAAACCCCTCGAAATGACGCAATCGCCAAAAGAGAACTGGATTTCAGCCATGCTGGCGTGTGATGTGTGGGATGTCGCTCCATCCTGCTGGAAATATCAATTAAAGAGTTCCTCGTCCTCCATTGATGTATAAGGTGTTGAAGATTTCCATATCTGCAGCTGTTGTGATGGGTGTATTGAAGATGAGACCAATTATGCACGAAGATATGGTACACATGAAGCCTCACTTTTTTTTTGCCGCATGTTGACAAATGCTTCCAGATAACACTGATTCCTGTGAAAGTCGGCGCAGTAACTTCATGGGAGACGCCCGTAGTTGATCCTTCAGATTCTGGATCGTTTCCTCTAAAATGTATAGATACCCGCCTGCATATTCATCCAATAAAGTCTCCTTGGTTTCCAGTTTCTTGGACAAGGCCCAAATGCTTGACATGTTTGGTAAATGTTTCCTCCAAACTTCTCCAGGAATTGCTGTTGACATGACTTTATCGATTCTGTTTTCCAATAAGTTTGAGCAATAAGCACTCGCTCCTCAAGCATATACATTTTACAACTCACATGTATACTAACACTCACGAACAACAACCGTATTGTATAGACACCCTCGGCCAAATGACAGTACAACAGGCCAGTAGAGGGACGTGTCAGGTAGGAGACAGGCTGGCGAGATATGTTGGCTGGGTGGCAGACCGATACTCCATGTCGCAAAACTTAGGCACCACATTACAGACATATTCCTTTTACATCTTGAAAAACATTAAAGTTAAACAACGTGTCAACTACCAAAATGCCCGCATATAATGCCAAGTAGTACCACAAGCTTTCGAAACATGGACCACGACAAAGAAAGGAAGAGGCTCATAATTTGAAATAAAAATAACATGAAAGATTTAGGGGCACATAAGAGAGTAGAAAGAATACACGAGGGATAAAAAGGTCTGATGCAACAACCCAATATTGTTCAGAAGATGAAAGGAAATGAGATGAGATGAGATGAGTGGAACATGTCGCTAGGATGGGACTAGAACGAAGACTTCTGGGTCGACCAAGAACAAGATTATGGGAGGAACTGAGGAAAATATGGAGTTGGGAGTGGAAGAAAACAGGTAAGGAGGATAAGATAGGGGGAGCTGGTGAGGCCGGCACATGATCTAAAGGGTTCCTGATCGTTGTATGATTAATTTTCTACTTATAGTATCAAACTAAATGAATATACTGAAGAAATACTTTATTTATTTCTACTACAATTTTTTTTGTTTGTTATAGAAGCAAGCTCACTGCCTTAACTCGCATCCCCTTCCATCCCATCTTAAGTATCACATGTATAATATGGAATCACTCACAGCTAATTTATAACAATGGTGAAGACACTTTAAAACAGTTAGGTTTCATTAATGGATGTTGAGAACGAAATATTTCCTCGGGGTTAAAGATTTCATATTATTAAATGTAATTTTAAAGGTTAGTAGCACTACAAGAAGTTAAAAACTAGAAGCGATTTAATACTGTAATGGGCAATTTCTTTTATCAACTTTAAGTGTAGCTCGCTTCAGTGGCCGAATGATTTAAGGCATCGCCCTCATGTTAGACTGGCCTGTTGACGAATGGGAGATCAGGGTTCAAATATAGGTTGAGGTCTATTGAGCCTGATTTTTCCTATATAGTTTCATACACTCCTTCCATGCAAATGTGGTTAGATCGTTCTCTAAAATGTTCTCTCCTCATCCCTCCCTACACCATTAAAGTAACTATCATATATGTGTATAGCCTGGACAAGTAGTAGCACATGATAGGAAAATCAGTAAAATATTTTAACGTACATGTTGTTGACAAATATTTCAGAATCACAGGATACATCTTAAAAGATTGAATATCATAACACCCTAAATATTTGTATATAGAACCAATTAATTCAACTAAACTAATCATTTAATATGATTAAATATGAAAAATAAACACCCATAAAAATATAATCGCTAATTAAGTTGCCAAGAAATAATGTAATCATGTGAGGTGGTGTATTTCCGGTTAGTTTTTTCAAGAGTATATTACACAGCTAGCACACTTGAAAAAAAGGTATATGGCCACTTGAGGATACACACTAAAAACTATTGAAATATGTACAAATTTATTTTAAGTTGGTTAATCTACATAAAAACTAACCAGCAGGAGTAACACTACCTACCGGTAGTTTTGAAATAAACACTTCCCCTAAAAAAAACTGTCATGTTTAAATGTAGTTATATTTTAATAGCTAGATAGCTCAGTGGCTAGAACATTAGCGTACTAAGCCTAAGGTCTTGGGTTAACTTACCGTCTCCAGGTGTCAATTTTTAATTTAAAAAATATGATATTTAGATGCCTGTAATTAACAAATACTATAGAGGATTTCCACACATCCAACACAAACTCTGCCTTAAAATATGAGTGGAGAATGATTATAGGCATGGGATGATTCCTAGATAGCTCAGTGGTTAGAACAATGGTGTACTAAGCCTAAGGTCCTGGGTTCGATTCCCATGTCCAGGTGCCATTTTTTACTTTAAAGAATAGCTATGATATTTGGATGTGGCTACAATCGTAATTAACAAATATAATAGCTTTCTCTCCTAATCCATAATAAACATTCTTGTTACTATTGACAAGAGTCCAACAAACTTTAATGTGAGGTGGTGGGTGATACGCCACTGTCAACTACAATTATAAACCAAAACTGTACAACCTCACAATTTAACAGAACGTCACAATGGCCAATGATATTGATAACTAGGGGGATGTACTTCCCAGAAACTAGAAGGGTGTAACTAAACCACCTATCCCTAAAGCCCTCCCCCCCGAGATGGTTATCTAAGGACACACAGATTATAATGCTGGACTATCCTTAACTTAATGAGTTATATGGCTTGCAAAGTAAATGCATACTGACTGAATATGTTACACGGTATAGTAAATATTATTAATTTAGTAAAAGTATCATTACTTTTAGTAACATAGTTCCATCTGCTTTAGTGGACATGTGTATTAAGATGTCAGTTTTTTCTTGTCTGCCGGTGATACAGATGTCAGGGTTTGGATACTGGCCAAGTGTGCTAAGGGCCATTTTTGCCTAATACTTTTCCCCTCTAACTCCATACAAGTGTGGATACATTTCCTCTAAATTCCACATTCCTTATCCTCGCCCCTCTTCCCCATTAGTTTAAATGTATGGATAGCCCAATCAGGCAATAAAACTTGACCGACCACCCTCCCCCCCACACAACAAATGTTTAAGTGCTGATTTGGCACATTTATCAAACTATTCACATTTCCTATTGAAATGTTGATGGTGTTGATTGAAGATCTGAAATAGTGAAAATGCATTCTAGTAAATGCTGTTAGCCATAGTTTATCCTCTCTTAGCCATGTTTGGTTATAAGGCAAAAATCATCAGAGTAAAGCTCAGTCTAGTGTTCAAAATTTAATTTGTATGCAAACACTAATGTCAATATTCATTCCTGATGCAAAGTGAGCATTAGGAGTTTGTTAAATAATATAATCCGATTGTGAGCTTATATTTCTCACATGTAGCACATAATAGTTTGAGACATATTTTTAATTCGGAACCTAAGACTATCTCTAGATGAGGGGTTGACACGCCACAAACAACTCTAACCATACACAAGTTTGCTACACATATGCAAGTAGATGGATATTATTATTCCTATCTCAACAATTCCAGAGTACTATTAAATTTGACAAGTGAAGTAATATTGGAAACAACTATACCTTTTAAGTGGCATCCACCTCTGAATATAAGTAAGACACTAGAATAGCTCATCTCGTATAACAAATATTTCTGGGGGTGTAACTAGTTTACATCCACCTGAACATGTAGGATAAAGATTAGTTTTATAATATTTTATAACAAAATTAATAACACTCCAGGAATTCACAAGATAAAAATTAGAAAAATATTCACAGGAAATGGTACTTACTTTTTTTATTTTGGGTGTTTTTTCCTTTTTTTCATTACTAGATTCTCTTAATTTGTTAAAGGTTGCATCTGTATCATCAATATCAGATTTCTGAAAAATAGTAACACGTTATTATGTAAAAACTTTTTTAAAGAGAGCAAAAAGGATCTTAATAAACATGTAATCCAAATCAAGTGAATAATAATACTTACTCCATTTTTTATGTAGTCTTCAATGGACTCTACAGCCTCTTTAAATGCACCAGACTTACTGGATTTTATTAGTTGCTCCTTGAACTCACCATAAGGCTTGATATTGACTTCTTCAATCCATGCACTGAAGTAAAAATAGATTCAAGGAGTAAATTACATCAACAGGCTAGACTAAACAGTGCCTTCTTTAAAAATATTAATCTGTCTCAGAAAAAAATCAGTATACATGAGTTACAAGTTAGATCAAAATTGTTCCAATAATCAACCTTTTACCAACACCTAAATAGCTTATTTGTTAACCACTAGACAAGAGACGTTAAAGTTGTATTGTTGAAACACAATTTTTAGTTTTAATTCTTTGTTTAAATGTGCAACTGATTTTATTCAAGGGTGCTCTTACTTTATTTTTAGAAGAGTGGAAGAAACGGGAGGGGGAGGGAAAGGACTATTTGAATGCCTTCGATTTCAAACTTTTGTTTTAAAATACATATTGTAAGAGAAATAATATTTTAAATGCTATATACAATATACTAGCATATATATTGAAATAAAACCCCAATACATAATAATAATACTTAGCACCGCGTCTTACTACCCGTTCGGGTTATACGCTTTAAGTACTAATTACTCTAATGGATTATGAATTGGGAAGGTTGAATTAGAGGAAGTGAACCCGCATTCGCGTGGAGGGAGAGTGGAAAACCATTTAGGAAAAACCACCCCCAGTTCACCCGACCGAGATTCGAACCTCGATCTCCCCGTCCTAAGCAGTCAAGCTCAACACGACAAGCGCGTTAGCCAACTACGCCACCGAGGTGGGTAACCCCAATACAATTTACTAAAACAATTGTTCTATAACAATAAAAACACTATAACATTTTAGATAAAAGTGTATTGATAAAAACGGTACCTACAAAAATTTACCAGCAAATAATAAAAAAATAAAATTTTAAAAATAGCTCCATTCATTTTGTAAGGTCAAATTAATATAAATGTGTTCAAAATACAAGCTTAAAGTTACTGAAATAACACATGAACTGTTTAAACTACCAAAATATCCAAAACTATATTTACAAATGCAAAAGCGTCGTTGGTTAGCTGAGTGATGCAAAGACCATTTTAAGCTCTTAGATTGACCAAATCTGGTGCCGGAATGCGGGTTGTAGTCGTTAATGGATCAATCTTTAATAATTGGATCATTTATCTCTAAGGATAATTTATTATCAGTGGATTAAATTTTTAAGAGTTAAAATGGGGAAAAGTCTAAAGGTAAGAATTGAAAGTTCTCTAAGATAAATAGCAATTTATTGACACTTTGGGCTAATCCTTTCTTTTTCCTAGGCTTTTTTTTAGAAGAAAAAAAAAATGTTGGAAACTCTTAGCCTGTGTGAGTCCTAAAAATACTTTATATCATCCAGATAATATATTGTGATTAATTTTCTCCCTTAATCTAGTTGTGTTAACGTTTTGATAAGGGCTAAATACGCTTGTGGGGGCCCTATAGGCTCAATAATACTGAGAAGATTTTAAAAATATTGACATTACCATTACTGTGTAGGGAGAATATTGATAAATTGAAGTTGGTATTGACAAAAATCTAAATTTATTGAAATCAGCCGTTGATGTCATAGGATCGTGGAGCATGGACGTGCATGGTAGAGGGGACGGGGGGGACACGTCCCCCCCAAAATTTTACCCTTAAATTCAATAGAGAATTTATTGATTTATTTGAATAGTTTTTTTTAAATCTTGAAATTAGCTATTTTAAATTTAAATGACCTTATTAAATAGGCGGATCTTGCTTCATTTGTATAGACACTAGCGCTGCTAAAATAGTTTTTAGGCTGGTGACACTGTTATTGTATTAGTAAATTATTTTGTTTTATTTGCAAGTTCTTAACTTTTTCGAATAGTTGCAGCAATCTTGTGAATATTAAGAATAAATAGTGTGGTGTATGGTTTGTTAAATTTTTTGTAAATAAATGAGTTTATGCCGTATTTGCTAATGTGTTTGTGTGTAAAAGTGAACTTAATATAAATCAGCGTGATTTGAGTAATATTTTGAGCATGGATCATTTCTTAATAAAAAGAGAACAGGATTCACCAACTGAACTACAATCTCCTAAAAAACACTGCTTTGACGAGTCTGAAGAAAAGTCCTTTCAAGCCAACTTAAATTTTAATAAAACAGAAAATGTGTTTAATCAATCACAAGTTAATATTTGTGAAAGTAATACATATCTGGCACCAAACCAGCCAGTTACAATACCAACCAAATTTCCAACTCAGAATTTAAAATTAAAAATACTTCGGTTTCAACCAACATGGTATAAGGAGTTCACTTGGCTGCATATAGATGTCTCTACAAACAGTGCCGATGGAGCTCTTTGTTTTTATTGTAATAGATATAATAAATTATGTCCTGATAAAAATCTTGCTTGGAAAATGGATCCGGCGTTTTCTAGAAATGGATTTAAAAACTGGAAAAAGGCATTGGACAAGTTTCGTTCACATGAAAAGTCAGATAGTCATTTACAAGCAGTTTTAAGTTATAGACAGCTGAAAACCCCGATTGATAACCAGTTAAACTCTTCTTTAGTTTCTGAACGTAAGATTTCTAGGGAATTTCTTTTGAAAATTTTCACTTCAATTAAATATTTAGCCATGCAAGGCTTAGCTTTAAGAGGAAATCAACAAGAAAGTGGAAACTTATTTCATCTTCTTAAACTACGTTCCGAGGATGATTCATATCTTGCAAATTGGTTGAATAAGGAACGAGAGGTATACACAGATGGAAAAATTCAAAATGAGATTTTGGAAATAACGGGTAATGAAATTGTGAGAAATCTTTGTGCTGAAATTCAATCTTCCAAATTGAATTTGTTTTCTTTGATTTGTGATGGTACACGTGATATTACTGGGACTGAACAGCTTAGTATATGTGTGCGTTGGGTTGATGAAAACTTAGAGCCTCATGAAAGTTTTTTGGGGCTATACAGTGCTAGTAAAACAACTGGGGAGTCGATTGCAGCCATTCTTTTTGATATAATGACCAGAGTTCAACTACCTCTTTCGAACTTGCGTGGACAAACCTATGATGGTGCTCCAAATATGAGTGGGATCAACAAAGGAGTACAGTCTATAATAAAGGATAGACAGCCTCTAGCCGTGTTTGTTCACTGTGGGGCGCACTGCATTAACTTGGTAACAAGGGATGCATGTGATACATCAATTACTGTGATGCATTCAATGCAATGGGCCCATGAACTTGGAGTTTTGTTTTCACAATCATTGACAGCTAAAACCAAGTTTATTAATATCCGAGAAGCTACTTTTAATGGTCCTTTGACATCTAATGCCAGCATTAAGCCCCTTTGTCCGACCAGGTGGATATACAGAGGTGCTCAGATTGAAGAGATTCTGGAAAATTATTCAATGATTTTACAAACACTTGAAGCACTGTCTGTTGAAGCAAATCACTTACAGTCAGCAAGTGGGTTATTCAAAGTGTTTGAGTGAGGAGAGACTGTTTTAGGCTTCCTTATGGCAAGGAAAATAATAAATAATTTAGAAATTTTGAATAAATCTTTTCAGGGAAGAAAAATGAATACTTCCGGACTTATGCAGGCCATAGAAATAGTGTCTTCTAGTTTACAAAGACTCAGAGAAAATGACGAGTTTTTATTAATTTGGGGAGAATCTAACAAAATCATTGTTACCAACAACCTGCAGCCTCTTTCTCTACCAAGACAGAAGAAACCACCAATGCGTTACACAAGTCCTGCTACAGCGTTCACTTCTACTTCAGTCGAGGACTACCTTCACCACGAGTATTTTGCCATTATAGACACAGCTGTTGGAGGTTTAAAGTCAAGATTTGATCAAGAAGGACTTGATCACATGAGAAAATTGGAAAGGAGTCTTTTAAAAGGAGAAATAAACCCAGTGCTGAAAATGTATCCTGAAATTAACGAGAAAGATTTTGAAATTGAACAAAACATGTTTTTTCGTTTAAGTGCACCTACTTGTGTTGAAGATGCCCTAACCGCATTTCGAAGGCTATCTCCTGAAGTGAGAGCAATGCAATAATGTTGAGGTTCTGTTGCGTATACTGCTGGTTGTTCCAAGCTCGTCATGTGAGGCGGAAATATCATTTAGTTCGTTACGTCGCCTTAAAACATACTTGAGGAACAATATGACACAGAGGCGCATTAATCATGTGGCTGTGTGTCACACACATAAAGATATGTTGGATAAGATAAGCATTCATAATCTTATGAACAAGTTTATTGTAGTTAATGAACGAAGAAAGAGAGTGTTTGGTGAAGCCTATGCTAATTTAAAATAAGTATTTTGTATGGCATATAAGTATTTTATTTATAAGTTGTGTTGTCAGTGTGGTAAACTAAATATAGTTCCTATTATTTATTTAATACAAAATTACTAATACTCTTGCAGATAGGGCTATAGTTATTTAAAATTTTGAACAACTAAGAAAAAAGATTGTTATTTTAATCTGAGTTAAAGGAAAATTTTTGAATTGGTATTAATGTTCATCTGATACATTTATATTGAATATGAAACTGAATTTAAGAGTATTTCTAGTGTACGCGTTGTTTATACTAAGTATATAAACAATTATTATTAGAGTGTGTTAAATCAATTATAATATTTTGTGTCTTTGTCGCCCCCAAAGTCTGAAAGCCAGGCACGTCCATGTCGTGGAGATATAGAAAATAATAGTCATGTGAGTGCACTCTTCAATATTTTCAATATTATTTTAGTTTAGCACAGCACGTGATAGAAAACGCATCTCCACAGTCCAACGATGCTCGCTTCATGCATTTTAATATTATTGAAGCTAAACACTTGTTTGTTTTCCCGTCCATCTTTCATGGAGGTCCTTTTGTGACAATGTTGTGCACAAAACTGAGCTGAAAATTTTGTCAATAATATTGATTGTGTAATGTCTCAATTATATTGACTAATTTGAGAATGTTTAGGGTCCCCGTTAGAGGTTAGTTGACCTAATTGCTTCTTCACTAAGTTTACCTGTTGGCAGTCACTAGTGAAAAAGCTGCACTTTTATGTGTCTCTAATAGTTTGTCATGTGTTTTAAAACAATTCAACAAGTTTATAATGCCATTCTTTGAATTTGTGATGATCATTCAAATTTGATTGTACACACATTTTCTCTCTTTTTCTATTCTTTTAATTTTGGGCATTTTAAAACAGCAGGTATATAATGTGTCTAAACAAATATACATTTTCAGATAACACTCTGATGGGCTGATTGTGTAGTATATGTATATCATATATAAAAATGACACCTGGAGAGGGATTTCATCCCTGGTCGATCAACTTTACATGGTGATGCTTGACAGCATTTTAAAATACAGAAATCAAGTTTCCATTGAAGTAATATAATTTTGGAGATAAGTTTTATGAAACTTGGTAGCATTTATTCAGATAGCTCTCCTAAGAAATTGATATGTGTCTGGTCAAATTAGTTTAATTCCTGTAGTTGTATTATTGGAAACATGGCTCTCAAGAATTTTGAAAAACTGAGTTGAGCTTGTGGTACCCAACAAATGAAATAAAACATTGCTCCATGATAATTCAAAATGGTAGATTTCTTTATTGAACCTAATATCATAACATATGAGAAAAGTTAAAAGATAACACAAGTTTAAACCAACAATACAGAATCTGTACATTTAATTCCCCATTCTTTATTCAAAACTGGTAAAAAATATCTTCCTTGATTAATACAAAGGAACAATTCTACTTTTATTCATACCCTCCAGTTACCATGAAAAGTAACAGTTTTACCGTGAGTGATTACAGTATGGCATCTTATTAGCTGCACCATAGCATAAGCTTGTTACCTTCCAGGGTACAATGAATGTATGTACCGGTATTCACATATGAATAATGTTATGTAGTTTAGTTGTTTATGCACGGTGAAGAGGTGGGGGTAGTAAAAGAATGTTGAAGTGGAATTAATTTATAGGAAATTTAAACTATGTTGTATGCACAATATTTTATAAAAATGAGAAATAATCTTTTGAGAAAATCAAGTTTGTGTACACATTTGTTTAGGTAAAGCAACACCTTATATGTTTATTTATTCATGTTTCAAGAATAAAGCTTAAGTCATTTTTAACACTACGCAAAAATATATGAAAAAAACATTAATATGGTTGAGAAGTGTCTATGTTATGTTGTATTAAATTATTTACACTATATATAAACATCTTTATTAAAATATTATTTTGTAGCAGACTCACTAGATTTATTTAATCAAAATGGTTATAGCTGCATGTTCTAACATACCAGTGTCAAAATTTAAAAAAAAAAATTTTTTTGCTTACAACAATGGACATGCCAAAATTCAACTAAAAGTGAAAAAAATGTATTTTATACTTACTAATTATTTGTGCCAAAGAAATAAATGCATAAAGGCTGTTTCTTTGAACCTGGTTTTCTAAGGTCCTTTGGTGGGTTTGATACCTGTAAGAACACAAAAATAATTAAAATAATGTCAATTTAATAAAGAAAAGTTAAGTTAGGGCCTATACTATGAATATATGATTGTATTGGTACAATTACCACTAGAAAATTAAAAGCCGAGCATTAAGAACTATATAGCACATTACATAAATGATGGGAAAACTGAATGTTGTTTGCTTATTACCAATGACAAGGGGATACTATTTCAAATACAGCATCGTTTTAATTTATATGCAACATACTCATCAATCAATCTTATTCACAAATATTATTTGCACTGTTAGAGCCGATTTATGCATGATGAGACAGATGTTTTTGTTTCTTTGTTATGCTTTAATTTTCTATATCCCCACTGTGATTTTACAATTAATATGTAATAATTTCCCCCCATTTTTTAAGGTTTCACAAATTCACTTAATATAGTTGTCATATTTTAAAAAATCTGATATGTCAGGTCATCAGTAGTCACTTTTGAGAGAGATTATCATTACCTATAGTAGAATTAAGATAATGCCGTAAAAAATGTATTTGTATTTTCCTTAAGTTTCTTCTGACGAGAATCCTAGTTTAACATATAATTTGACAAAAGCACTAATCAAATTATGCATTTAAGAAAAATGCATAAATGTTCTAAAAATGTCACACATTAGTATAGTGACACTAACTCGTGGAAAAAATGTAAATATATTTTGGTCAATATTAAATTCCTGTTGAAGCTATTGTTTAAAAAAAAATGTGGGTTGTAAGGGGACCTGGCAGTCTAGGGGTAAGGTATCAGACTTACGTGTCAGGAGTCCGGGGTTCAAATCCCAGTCCCTGCAAATATTTATCTGATTACCAAACCCTTCCTTCACCTCTGGCAAAGTATGTACCTTCACACTTTGTGAATGTGTGTAATACCAGGCCGCACCATGGTTCGGAACCCACGTTAAACTGTAGGTTCCCTCTGATTTCAGAGCTGAGCTGAGCTGAGTCTTGAGCTCAGGACTTAGATCTACATCTTGAATTAAAATTACGTCTTTTAGCTATGTTTTTTTAATACAATAATAAATTTAGGATAAGCACTTATAAGCATAGTGTAAATATATTTTTTTTTAATCTGGGGATAATGGAATTTGCCTTAATGATAACCCCACCTTAGAAACGAATCCCTCCATAAGCCAGGAGAGGAAATCTAAGATAAGGTCCAATAGCCAAGATCTTAAGCATTTGTCCCACCCATATTCGAGTTGTAGGTGCACGTCTTTAATGATTTTGATAAGCTAGTCGTCTTGGCATTGAGGAGCTACATAACTCGCTTAATGACAGTCATTTTAAGAGGGTGAGTTGGAGAAACTCGATCATTCCACACATGAATATATAAATATATATATTGCTAGAGAGAGAGTTGTGTCAAAGCCATTATTTTATGTATCCGAATCTAGAATTCAATTCCAAATCTTGGAAAAATTTATGAACATAAGAGGAAATATAAATATATTAGAAAATTGAAATAGTAACTGAATGTTGACATTCTTTCTTCTAGTCCATTCATTATAACAATCATAAAATTCAAGTAAATGTTAAATTACTGGTCTGAGGTCTGGTTAAGTTCATCCTATAATTATAATTGGTTCTGAACCACCAATAAACAGTGTTAAAACTCTTAAACAAATTTCACTTGAAAAAACTGTTTTCAGGATTCGAGGAAAAACATATTGGCTCTGGAAAAACTTAGAAAATTCAAGTGATTTTTAAAATATAGTTTGGCTGGACACCTTGGCAAAATAAAATACACAGTCGCATAGGTAAACCTAGTCTTAACGTTAACTGCCAGTCAACTTTGGATTTAATCATCTACTTCCCAGTATATATGTTTATGTACATTAGGGAGTAAAAATAAAAGTATTATTTTGATGTATAGATTTACTCCATACTAGTTTATAATTTATGGTTGGGTAAGTAGGTGGGAGACTCTTTTTAAATCTAGTTTTGAAGTAGTGAAATTAAAACGTTAACCAAATCAAATAGCTAAGATCTAGCTAGTGTAGCTTTTCAAATAAACTAGACATGTCTAAGTTTTTAAACACAAGTCATCAATAGCACATAGATAATGTGCCCACTTTACCCTTTTTTTAAATACATAATCTCATATTTGAGACAGTGTTTCTAGTTTTTTTTAAATTTCTAAAATCCCTAGGTTCTACCCCTTTCACCCTCCCATTTGTTGCATATCCAATCATAATATCCACAAGACATAATAAATATATAAATAAAGATTAAATGAGCCCATATAAAAATATTATTTTATTAAGATTCGAACTCAATGTAATAGTATTTTTAGACACATATACATACAAATTCGGGAATTGTGTCACTTTAAGTAGGGGTTAAAGTATTTCATCCTAAAACAATGGGCTATAAGAGTAGTGTGATCTAAGTTATGTTTCAGTAATATCATATTGATAGTACAGCGTATACTTGTGGTGAAGCACATTCTTTTTTAATTTCTTCTTCCTATAGAGTAATTGAATAATTCTTGTGGAAGGCCTTAGCCATGACAAACTTTGGCTAAAGACACACAGTAGAGGGGTGTCAAGATGACACGAAGATCATATGTTGACTTTGAGAATTGAGATTAGAATGTTCAACGGGGACAAATGTGTTAATAGAGACTCACAGTGTGAATTAACGTGGAAAAAATGTCATTTAAAATAATGTGAAAAGTTGGGTATTTTTTAAGTGAATACCTAAAAATTCCAGAAATTTGATAGAATTCCCTGTTTTCTAGGTCCCTGGACACCCTGCTTACTTGTATCGTTCCATAGCAAAGAAGCCTTTAATTATGTTAAAAGGTGTATCACTATTAAACATCTTATTTGTATGTGTATAGATAATATTTATCAATTAACAATTAAACAAAGAAATTCCAATTTGTGCACCTCCCATCCCATTTTGTTTCCCTCTCCCAAATATCAAATATGATAATCCCGTATTCCCCAATATTTTCCTCCAACACTAATTATGATGTGTATAATCTTAAGGTATCACACATGTTACTCAACAAATAAGAATCCCTTTTTTTTTCTTTTTTTTCTCTGGCAATCCAAGTGTTCAAAGGAAGTGAAAACCCCTGCCCCAGTCTGACCTTACTTATCAGTTATAGCTTTCCATTTTATCATTCAGCCTTATGCAGTTGTGTGAATTCAGAATGTGCAGAGTATAGTTCTTTAAACAAATGTGTCGAGCAACTAATATGGCTTGGCTAGGAACTGAGCATTTGGAGCAAAAACAATTCCAATTTGGTAAGGAACTGAGCATTTGGAGCAAAAACCATTCCAACTTGGTCAGGAACTGAAGCATTTGGAGCAAAAACCATTCCAACTTGGTCAGGAACTGAGCATATGGAGCAAAACAATTCCAAATTGATCAAGAACTGATCACTTGGTGCAAAAAAAAATCCAACTTGATCAAGAACTGATCACTTGGTGCAAAAAAAAATCCAACTTGGTCTGAAACTGAGCTTTTGGAGCGAAAAAATTCCAACTTGGTCAGGAAATTAGCATATGGAGCAAAACAATTCCAACTTGATCAAGAACTGATCACTTGGTGCAAAAAAAAATCCAACTTGGTCTGGAACTGAGCATTTGGAGCAAAAAAATTCCAACTTGGTCAGGAAATGAGCATGTGGAGCAAAAACATTCCAACTTGGTCAGGAACTGAGCATGTGGAGCAAAAACATTCCAACTTGGTCAGGAAATGAGCATTTGGAGCGAAAACAATTCCAACTTGGTCAGGAAATGAGCATTTGGAGCGAAAACAATTCCAACTTGGTCAGAAAATGAGCATTTGGAGCAAAAACAATTCCAACTTGGTCAGAAAATGAGCATTTGGAGCAAAAACAATTCCAACCTGACCAGGAACTGAGTATTTTGAGCAAAAACAATTCCAACTTGGCCAGGTGCTGAGCATTTTGAGCAAAAAAAATTCAACTTGGCCAGGAACTGAGCATGCTGAGCAATAACCATTCTGACACAGTGATTGACACATGCCACCTAAATACGCAATTTTTTGAATTAGTCTAAAGAAAGGAATCAAATGTTAATTTACTTTATCTAGGACACATTTTAACTTAACCCCTTCTTAATTGACCTATTACCCATAGCCATGATCATACTTTTAAATAGTGTGGTGGTGAGAGAGGGAGACACAGACACACACACACACAATGTTTTACAAGTAGACAGACTGAAATGTTATCACAAACTTAGACTTAACACATTAAAAGTATTATCAAAATATATATAAGTTTTAGTGAAGTATTTTTAAACTTATAATGCATAAGCAAAATAAAACAAAGCTAAGCCTTTTGACCACCAACATTTATTGAAAGTCAAGAAAATTTGGCATTCTAGAAATGTATATTTTGATTTATTAGTTAAAAAGTTGATCTAAAAAAATTATCAAAAGATTTCAAAAACACTTTCCTATGGATTAATGTATAGTGTCCTTTTACATCATAAAACAGACCAAGAATGTAATATACCATTTTTAATTTTATTATTTCCCACCATTATGATGACAACACAAGTTTCTAGTTTTCATATAATGAGGCTTCCTATGAAAATCAAACTTTTTTTTTACAAAATATACTATTTGGCTTTATAAATTCAAATTATGGTAATTTTACTCTATTCTGACCCTTTAGAGAGAGACTTATTGTGATCGTCAAAAAAATTGAACTCAAGATTTTGATAAATGTCACCATTTCATGACCCCCTGAAATATTAAAGTGGTTTTTGTGATGCAGTCTTTATCTCAGACTAGAGCCGAAACAATTTTTACTGATCAGGCTAAAAATTGGTATTTAGGTGTTTCATAAGGTCCCCCCCAAGGGGATTTTGTAATTAGATATATATCTGTAAGATTAAAGATAGTCTAATGAAAGGCAAAAAGATAAAGAAACACTTTTACCAAAATTTGCTCTAATGACAGACTAAATTTTGTATCAAGACACTGTTTAACATTAAAAACAAAATTACAATTTTCATTTCCCCATGAAAATTACTTAGAGAGTACTTTACAAACACATACATTTCCAATTTTGATTATATCTCCTCAACTATTTGAGATACAAGATAACTTATCTTTGTAATGTTGTAGTATTATTAAAAATTAAAATATCTTAATTTGAAATATATTTTTATAGAACCAATAGCTTCGAAACTATAAGCAAACACATATATTTTTATGGATCATTTTGAAATATTGTATGCTCTTTGGTGGACAGAGGGGTTCCTCTTTTCTGAATGTTTCTGTGACAGTGTATATTATTTCATATATATATATATTTTGCTCTGTGTATTTGCAACAACGTATATTATTTTGTTTCACAAATCTTACCAGTTTTTATAAAATGACATTTTAAGAGAAAGAGAGAAAGTCTGTGTGGTGCACCGTGCCATTTATTTTAATTTAAATCATAATTGACAAAATGCTATAAATAAGGTTTATCAGCGGTTGATATATTAGTTCTCTGCCTTTTTTAAAAATTATAGTGTATAAAATAATATTCATTCTGTAATTTAGTGAAACTCACCCAGTATTTATAATTTGGGAGTGAAAAAAAACCTTTTTGGCTGCCCAATAGATTATATGTGCTTATTTCTGTGTTTGTTTCTGTACCTCTTACACAACATTGGGAGGCGCTGAGATTTTAGAAGGTAGGATTTGAATCATTTGAGAAAAATATGTGCATTGCACCTGTACTTCACAGAAAAAAAAGAGCATGCAGTAGAGATAAAATTAATCATTCACAATGTGTCACACCTATTTATTTTTTGTTTTGAAAATTGTTGCTAAAGTATCTGAAAATTTCAACAAATTGTTTTATATTGTGTGCCTTTTCCATGTGTGTATTGACTGAAAATTTACAAACAATTTTTTCTTTTAATTTTGGGACTACAAGTTTTGATTTGCTATCAATCAAAAGAGTCTATTTAATTCTTGTGATCACAAAACTTTACAACAAATGTTCCCCAGGTTATTTTTACTAAAGATATTTAAGTGCATTTTCTGAGCCAACTAATGTTAACAT
Source organism: Timema californicum (assembly GCA_902141385.1). Taxonomy (NCBI): domain Eukaryota; kingdom Metazoa; phylum Arthropoda; class Insecta; order Phasmatodea; family Timematidae; genus Timema; species Timema californicum. The sequence goes on from CABFOW010000288.1 coordinate 182,626, forward strand.
CACTACTATAACAGGAACAGACACGACATCCATCCCTCGTATCGTCAATTCTTCATTGTGGAAAAGAGAAGAACCAATTTCACCGACATAAATTTCAGTTGCGCTGGAAATTGAACTTTGGACAACTTAGCTTGGTATGAATACACACTAACAACCAAAATAGGGTGTGACAAAAAATTGTGACTATACTGAATGAATTGGTTAGAATGAAAATATTATATTAAAATAAACTAGAAAATATTGAAACTAGGAAGTAAAATCAAAAGAAATTACTTATTTTTGCTGAATAATTTTGTACATGTATAGATCCATAGCTATGTAAACTGTGACTTAAATATAAATGAGTTGTATTCACATTAGTTAATTAATTAATATGAGTGTTATCCATGTGTTTGAAATAGCGTGCTTAAAGGGCCTACCAATTTTGCTGGAGAAAGTATCACATACCTTCCAGGATCCTTTTACATGCTACAATCAACACAGCTTTACTTTCCCTCTCAAGGAAGATGCTCTATGGATTTTTACTACTTAAGAAATATGTCAACCCCATCTGGATTTGAACCCACAAACATGGGGTATTGAGGCAAGCACTTTACTCCAAGATATTCGAAGTTGACAAGTTCTAAGCAAAAGTATATTTAATGCTTGCAGTAAAATGTGCCAAATTCACTAATATTCCAGTATTTTAGTTTTTGGTGAAATTCCCCAAGTTTTACTACTTTATTACAACTACAAACTATTCCCTGTTTTTCCAAGTTTGTGATAGCCCTGTAGAAGGTACACTTAGCATAAGAGGTACCATTTGCTGCACAAACATACTTATTGGTATGAATTTTTATTTTAATCATGCTAGTCACTATATATAAAAAATGGTAACTAAATTATAATATATTTTTGTTGTAATGGGAATTCATATTCATTTTAGATTAAATTGTGTCATAAAACACATACTGTCCAGCTTCGTTATTTTGCCCCTATTTATCTGTGAGCTGGTGATTCAATTCATTCCATTCATTCCCCCTTCATTTATACTTAGTTCTCATTCTTGCCACGCACAATTTAAAGGACCTGGGTGGTGAGCAATGCAGTAACCGATATCATCATAGGATGATTTTCCATGATTCTTTGCAAAGAAAGATCAAGCAGCAGAGTTCCAAAATAAATCTTGTGATGGCACAGGTTTATAAAGTTTTTTTTTGTTTTTGTATTGACTAACACAATTATCAGCAAAGTAGTTTACTTTCTTTACACTTTGAAAACGAGTTTTTATGAAAATTCTTTCTTGTTGAATTATATGAATTATTGTAACAATGTGATTGAGATTATAAAAATGAAACAGTAATTTGCCGCTGTGATGGAATCGGTGTTTTTTATAATAAATTATGGCATGATGAACTTTGCAAGCCCCATGGGTCCATGGGATATCCTTGCGCTTCTTGTATCACAAAGGAATAAAATTCACATAAATCCATTAGGATGATTGAAGTTTTTGGAGCTAGTGACATCTTTCAATCAGTTTGATTGTGCTTTTGTTACATAAGCATGGGGAATAAGCTTTTCAATTTTGTCCACTGGTAAAAAAAATCCCTCTGAAGTAGGAGTTATATTTTGAATTTCTGTTCTATAAACTGAGAGTAATTGATAATAAACAATTTCATCAACCAGGCCATATTCTTTAAATTTCCCCTTTAACATAAACTGCAATATGATTTTTGGGGGAGAGTTTTCACAACATTGTAACATTATTTTGGGTTTTCTTTACTGCACACCAAAACATCAATTAGCTCACTATAGGACCATTCTAACTGTACAGCATTTTTGATGTATAGTGCGTACACACAGGATGGGTTCCAAATGACCCAGCAAGAACACATCATTTAGGACAAAATATACAAAATTTTGAAAACCTACAGAAATACTAGGATATTTACTAAAATTCCCTGTACAATTTCTTCAAATTGCTCAAAATTAGTATTTTCTGATCAAGAATATTGTTCTTGATACTAACTCCATCTTTCATTCCTGGCATTTGTCTAAACTATTCATCATTTTAATCTAATTCTTTGACAAGACTTTCAGTATCAGGTGAAAGTAATTTTCCATGCCATGGTTCAGGCGTGGATAAAATTCCTTTTTTCATATATCAGTTTATTATACTGACACACAATACATTCAATCACTCAATATTCTTGTAAGACTCTTTTTCTAGACCACGATGGTGGAGCCCTGGTTAACATTTGGCTCTTTCTTGGATGGTTTACAGTATTTTTTTAAAATAAGATTTACAAGTCTCTCAAAATTTTGTACTTTTGTTTCTATATTAATTACACCTTATTCATCATCAATGATGTCTGAATCTTGCAATGCAATTTTCATAATATAAGATAATAATCTTTTCAAAGCTGATTTTGCCAACACATTTTTCTTTGTGCATAAGCTAGTTTGCCACTATATGGTACACTAAGTAATTTTATTGGTAATAGACCTAAAACAGTAAAACAACCATTCACCCCTTGAAAAGTTCCTTCACTCACTAAAGATTTTTTAGCTTCTGCAAATTCATCCCTTGAAATTATAGCTTCAAAATGGTCTTCAGGCCCTTTTAAAGCTTCTCTTTTTTTTCTACGTCGAGGACAAAGATTTTGACCTGGACATACATTAAATTGCTTTATTTGTAATTGCTTCACAAGTTCAAGGCTAATCTTATGTAAAGAACTTTCTATTAACTTTTTATTATTTTAGGATGATTGGAGCCTTGATTGAATGGTGTAAAATTGCCCAGAATGTTACACAAGATTGTGTTATGTCTCTATGGGTGTTTAATGTATTCATGGATAAGTTTATGAGGGCTGCTTGCAAGGATGTAGTCGGTGCATAAATGAACAGTTTGAATATGAGTTTGCTGCTGCTGCTATATGCTGACGATACCCTATTAATGGTTGAAAATAAAAATGACTTGCTGAATGTGGCGACAGGCAGAATGGACCTTCTTATAAATGTATCCAAAACTAAGGTGATGGTTTTTAATAGGGGTGGATCAGGAAATAATTATCGGCTTAATATAAATGGAAAACTGTAAAAACAAGTGACCGATTTTGTGTATCTAGGCAGAATGTTGTGTAAAAATGGAAGAATGGATGGTGAAATTGACAGAAGTGTGAATGCATCTTAGAGAGTAGTTGGATATATGCAGGGGCGGATCCAAATCATTTTCATAGGGGGATCATCATTATAAATAATATTTATAAACTATTAGGAGTGGCCTTCAACAATTTTTTGAAAAATGGTTCACTCTAGAAGCTTTTAGTAGTCTTTGACTTTTTTTTTTT
>CABFOW010000288.1:187051-216769 GCA_902141385.1 Timema californicum
GTAAATAAAATAAAACCTACCTATTTCTTGAAGAAGGTACTCCTTTCACTCATTTCGTCAAAATTATAAGTTTGTATCAAATTTTTAAAAAAATAGCTTGGGTCATCAAAAATCGTTCACAAAAACCAACCAAAAACGTAACCAAATCAAAATAACAATGTTGAACAATAGAATGGGTAGTCTAAAATTGTTCACAAAATCAAACCAAAATAGTAACCAAATCAAGAATCGAAATAACAATGGCAAAAGCAAGTTTGGTGCGTGATGTAGCGCCAGTCGCGCGCGGGCGAAACATTGTCTTGCTTGTGGGAGGGGGTGGACAAAGTCAAGTGATATTGGCTGGCATTGATGAGGTGGTGTCTTTTTTTATATCTGACCCACCCCAGTTACTAGTAATACAGCGCTCACAAAGATAATTGCAACGCAGCGACCTAAATAACAACAAACATATTTTACAGCCGATTTCATAAACTTTTCAACCTTTTTTCCCCACATTTTTCACGGTTCGCCAAAAAAGGGTCGTTACTTCGAGATGGACGCTATTCCCGGGGTCGTAGAATCGAGAGTTGACTGTACTACTAAATTCTTAAATCCCTTTGTCTTTACATAACTTGTTTTATGACACACTGAACCGTTAAAGAGCCCAACACTTCACTGATCCAATTCTTGTTCCATGGTAAAGATAACACTATAAAACACAAGCTTTATGGTAGGGCGCCACAGCCACCGGACTTGACTTGACATGACCGGACTAATGCGGATATGCGCCACAGCGAACAGACTTGAGTTGACTGTGTAGTCTAAAACATCTCAGTTTATTCTGTATTTCTCTAAGCATAATATGAATTCCGGGCAACAGTTATTGGATTTAAGTACTGAATCTGATTCAAATGAAGATTTTTTAAATTGTTGTGCATTACTGCTATCGAAAAGGAAGGAAACATGGATAAATACATATGTGGAAGAAATAAATGTGTTAGGCAAGTTTCATAATAGGTTAGTAAAATCTTTGACAGATGAGCAGTTTAAAAACTACTTTCGACTAACCAAATCATCCCACAGAAAGTTTCTTCCAAATAACATTTCAAAATTTCACAAACTTTACAATAGTATGAATTTAAATTAATCATATTTATTATAAATAAGATTTGAAGAGGGTGTAACATCATATAAACATGTCATCGTAGGGGAGGACCAAATAAGAAGGAAATAAATAACAACCAAGATTATGTAATTTATCTTGTTCAGATTATGTATGTTACTAAATAAAGCAAGCAAAGTAAAAAGATGAGTCTTTTTACAAATTTTTATGAAAAAATATTTTACTGTACAAAATAGAAATAAAAATTTAAGTTATACAAATTATATTTCACTCGCCAGATTTAAAGTTCAGTTTAGCTGCTATTTCATCCCAAATTTTGTGTTTCATCCTGGCGTTGCAAAAATTCTTGTTACTTGTGTCATACAATACACTGTGCTCCCGGAATGTCTCTACAAGTTGCTCTTCCAAAGACATTTTAAATTGTTTTAATAATATTAGAATGATTTATAAAATCAAGTTTTTATATTCGATAACTTATTTTTAAGAAGACTATAGAGACACTTTAAATATAATTGTAAGTACTTTAAATTTGTACTTTAAATAAAATTTTAAATATGAAAATGGTAGATATACGATAGGTAAACAACTGCTCAAGTGCTGGAGATAGTGTTGTTAAGAGTGGTGAGGGAAACAGACTCAAGTTAGTTTTCCAATTGGGACTGTACACGACCTGACTCTGGTCGGCAGATTATGTCAAGTCCAGTCAAGTCTGGTCGCAGTGGCACCTAGACAATACATAAACATTGTATGGAAAATCACACTGCACTGCAGTCATGTCAAGTAAAGTCCAGTCCGGTGGCTGTGGCACCGCACCTTAAAACTGGTATCACGGTAAGCGTAGCCCAAGAGAATGCATGTCTTCATTAGAAGACCAGAGAAGTGACAAGTCAGGAAGGTTTGTGGTGCCGCTGACTCATATAGTGACTCATGTTCTGCTTTGTTTATGCATTCAGCCATGAAATCCTACAATGGTTTACTCAACCTCTCTCAGTAAGCAAAAGAAATACAAATATATTATGGAGTTGTAGCACGGAGTTTAAACTACCAAAGTTTTTAAAGGTTTGGCTAAATGTTCATTATGCCAATGATTTATCTATTTTTAGCATAGAAACAAAAGAAATCCAGAAATAATTTGTGTACTTAAGATAAGTAGGCCTACTGGTATCTAAAAATGTTGTGAAAAAAAAATTGGTGGTGTTACACTATTATATTATATCAGTTTTATGTTGGTATTTTTATTAGAAATTTCTTGTGAATTCTTATTTTAAGTGTATTTTTAAAATCATATTGTGTTCAAATCCTAACACAATATATTGTTAAAACACTATCTTTAAAGAGAAGATTTAAAAAAAATCATTGATCTATCCTTTTAGTTCTAGAGATAAAAAATATGTTGTCACCTCAACTTGGCACACCATTGCTGTTACGTTTTTCGGGTGTATTTAGGTTATATTTGGGCCCCCATAACCTGAAAACTATTGGTTAGATTGTTTTAAAATTTTAGTTGATAACAAAACCATTCAAAGATACTATGTGTCAAATGTTATCAAAATCTAAATTGGTGGGTTACATTTCAACTGAATATTGGGTGAATTTACATGGAATGACCCAGAGAGTTAGAGCAAGGTGATTCTAGCTAAGAAATGCATACATAAATTTGTACTGAAGTAAGAGATAAACAATTGAAACTAAAATTTTCAACGAAACTAGAACATTTCTCATAAGTAAATTCAATTAATTTTCGGCTGAAGAATATGTTTATCCAAATGACAAAGTAAGAAAGATTAGGCCTGTGTTGAATTATATAGATACCAAGTTTATGAAACATAGACCATGCCGTTGCTGTTGAAGGCCTTGTCAAATTTTGTGAGAGTTTTTAGTTTTATCCAGTTCAAACCATCTAAAAAAACTTGTTTTGGAATCAAAGTGCAGAAACTCTGTGAAACCTAATGTTACTCGTTCAAAATATACACTGGTCAAGATAATGATCAAAATTTTAATCTTCTAGTTAGTGAAGCAGTTGTTTTTGACCCGGCTCAGCCAATCTTGAATCAAGGTCAGGTGATGCAACTTGATAATAGATATTCCTTCCTTTCATGCATCTGTGAAGAATGGTACTCATCCATTGTAAACTCCGGCTGAATAGAAAAAATATGCCCCTGGAGTTCATGACTACCAAGCTGTGTAAAGGAGAAGCGATTTCTCTAAGTACAAATCATATTCTATCACTAAAGTAGAAAGACAGAAAGGGTGTGTGCATGCTGTATACTCAACACTTTGAATTGAAATGCTAAAAAAATGAGGCTGCGAAGCGGTAGTGAAGAGTATGTAATGAAAACTAAGTGATTGATTGACTATAGTAAAGAAATGCTAGCTGTTGATAGGCAAGATCAAATACTGGCTTTCCTTCTCAACTATGCATAGAGCAGTGAAAGGATATAAAAAAACTCTTTGGACATGGCTCTGTTAAATTCCTACGTTGTTTTCAAGAAAGTAACCCAGATGAATATTCAATACTGAGATTTTAAATTGGACAATGTTGAAGAATTAGGCCTACTCCAAAATGTTAACCTTACTAAATGTCTGAGGCTTCAATCAAATAAATGGGCCCACTTTTCCCTGCAAATCCCTTAAACTATGCCTAAACAATTTCCATCAAGGCCATTCAAGGTTTGTAAGGCTCTAAGAAGATATCAGAGATCAAGTGGCTTTGAAAGAAGTGTCAGATGCCCCTTCATCTTTAGAGATGTTCTGAGACTACACTAATGAACATTTAAAATGCTTTTGTGTCAGTCTATGACATTTTAAAAGGGCCCTTCATCTTTAGAGATGTTCTGAGGCTACACTAATGAACATTTAAAATGCTTTTGTGTCAGTTTATAACATTTTAAAAGTCTTAAATTAAATTCACAACAAATAAAATCAATTAAAAACAAAAGCCAGAAAAGCTTTATTCTACAACTTTGCAAAAATAGACTATTTTTACAAGCATTTAATTCATGCCACTGTGTACAATTATGTGAGAAAATACTACAACCTTAATGGGTTAAATCACAAGGCTATTGTGTTTGTTAATTATAGTTATAACGCCTCTTAAATCATATTTTTTATATTGAAAAATGACACCTGGATACGGGAATCGAACCCAAGACCTTTGACTGAGCCAACAGTCCCGGGATCTATTCCCGCGTTCAGATGTATTTTTTTTTAAATTTAAAGAATATTATTTACGAGCTCTGTCATTCATCTTAATTTAGGCCAGTTCGAATCGCAGCAGTGTGTATTGGGGATGATGTACCTTGGGCGTGGTATTCTATCCTTTATTAAGATATACTTGCCCATTCCCCCTTTAATTTAACTCATAGGGTGTTTGTTAGTATTAAGAACTATTCTTAACTCATTAAATAAACTAACCTAACAGATGCAGGTATAAGGTAAATGTACTGGTAGTGGGCCATTTAAGGGCATTCTTTAAAAGAATTATAGTATAAATATTTTTTTTACCACTGTTTAAAATATTATCGATCATAATTATCAGATCAAATTGCAAACAAAATGTTCAAAATTGCATAGAAAATTAAAAACTAACGTTTTTTATGTACCAGTAATTGGCATATTAAATTTCTTATGTACAGTAATTATCGTGGGCCCACCTAAATTGGGCCATTCAAACATACTATGTATATATATATTTTTTATGCAATGTATTCACTAATATAACTGCTAAAATATGTAATAAAAAGGTAATTAAAAGCTGAATTAGCTGTAAAACAAATATTATTATTATTATTATTATCACCGCGTCTTACTACCCGTTCGGGTTATACGCACTTACTCTAATGTGTAATGGTAGGGTGATTGTGAGATGAAATGGAGGACCTACAGTTTAACGTGGAATCCGAATCACGGTGGAGGCCTGGCATTCCCCACATTCACAAGACGTCTTGTCAGAGGTGAAGGAAGGGTTTGGTAATCAGATAAATCTGTGCCGGGACCGAGGATTGAACCCCGGCCGCCAACATAGAAGTCTGACCCCTTACCCCTAGACCACCAGGTCACCAAAACAAATATTAAAAATACTCAAAACATATGTGGGGATTAAATTTCATTTTGTTATATTTAGACCAATTTTTTACAAACGGTGTACATAAGTTGACCATATTTTATTCCAAGTTGTGGTTGTGGTACCACTCAGTGGCGTAGTTACAGTAATGCAGCTGCATCAAGGCCCTTAGCCAATATAACACAGATACAGAATGAAAAAAATAGACAAAGGAGTGATATGCTATTGTGCTATGCATTTGTGACATGTTTATATTTCTTACACCAACAGTAATGCTGAACTTGTCTAATGAAGTAAATAAAAATGCTCAAACTATGATGACAGTATATTAATGACTTGTCAAAAAATCTATGTCTATGCCTTCTTTATCAAAAGTTGTAAGCCAAAAATTTAAAAAAATCAACACTATATGACAGCTCTCCAAAGTTTTCAGACATGAGTTCAAGTTATCCTGATGTGTGGTCACATCATTTTATTTTTTTGACAATTTCGGTTTCGGTAGCAACAGCAGAAAGGACATTTTCTAAGTCAAATATCATTAAGAACTACCCACGCAACACCATGGAACAAGATCGCATGTCACAGCTAGCCCTCCTCAACATAGAAGCAGAGATAGCAGGAAAAATTCATGTCTCAGCCCCGATTGACGATTTTGCTTCTAACAAGTCGCAGAAGAATACATTTTAAACATGTAGGTTAAAAAGTATTACTTTATTCTCGTGTTTATAAATTATGCTGGCTCCTGTAGTAATCTGTAAATAAATGTATTTTCAGAAATATTAATTTTATTTTAACTGGGGGGAAAGAGAGGGAGTCTAATGTCAAAGTTCACATCCGAGTCTTTGGTTTGTACACCATTGGTACCAATGGCGATATCTCTGCGAGATTTATATAAAACACATAATTTTCCATTATAGCAAAGTCATTTTTATTTCTTGTTGAATTCAGTCCTTGAATACATATTATTTCGTCTGGTGCCTTGAATCACACATTGATAGACATATTTTTGTGCATTTCTTTCCCTCCCTAAGAGTGACACAAGTATAATTTTTCTCCCTTGCATTCAAGATTCCTCTAGGGTATGTTCTCCCACCTCTTCACTTTCATCCCCAAAGAATCCCCCCATTCAACAGAGGTAAAAGCTTCAAATGAAAGAATGGCGAAAGAATCAGACCAAAGTTCTCTAGTTCCCTTTTTCTTCTCTTCCTTTTAGGTTTTTCTTTTCTCTTTGTTGCTTTAGCATTTTTAATATATTCTTTCTTCATATAATATTGAATTATTTGAAGGAAGGTCAGAATTGTAAGATTTTTTTCTCGTTTCTTTTTCTTAATTTTGTTACCTTCAACTTCTGACTAGAAAATACCTTTTTTGAAAGAATATGGTACAATTTTGGATGGCCCAGCAATAGGATGGACAGTATTTAAAGGCAGAGGATGCATTGTATGCCCAACAGGTTCAATTAAGCCTTCTTGAATATTAAGATCGACCTCAGCAAATCTAGGCCCACTACTAGAACAATTTGAAAAATAATGACCCAAAGGTGGGCCTCCCTTCAAAATTAATATTCTGTTCATTTTATGTATTTTAATCATAATGTAAAAATTATTAAGTATTATAAAGTGAAATAGAAATATTACATTCTTAACATTCTAATACAAAATGAAATATACTTTTAGAGGAAAAAATGTTGAATGAAGACCTACCTCTTAAGGAAAGCAATTAAAATGAGCCAGAAAAATCACTGTGTGACCACTTAAGAAGAAAACCATTCCAGCTCAAAGCCAGGTCAGACTAGTAAAATGTCTCCATCTTCCTTTATCCTTCCACCATTTTTCTGCTCTCACTCACACGCTCTTTGTTATCAGGTCCTCCCATCTTTCTTGTCCTCCCTTGATGTATTTTTCCTATATACTTCATTTCCATAGTTTTCTTTGGCATCCTCTCCTCCTCAATCTTCATTACATGCCCATCTATACCTTTTCAGTCTTGCTTTATCTACTATCTCATGTAGTCCAACACTCCTAATCTTTCCTGGATAGCTACATTAGTTATCCTGTTTATCCTTGTGACAGTTAACTTTATTACCATAGCAGATTTTTCTAGTCTCCCTTACATTCAATGTGCACATTTCTGCTGCATATGTGATAATGGGTACAAAGTACACCATTTACAACATTTCCTTGCACTTCAAGGGTACTTGTTTTAACTCCATAGCAGGTTTCTTCTCCACCTATAGGTGTGAAGAAATACTCTACTTGTTGTCTTCTTATTAGAGCCTCTCTACTCCCACCTTTTGCCTCAATCACACTTCGCCATGCTTAATTTCATTCATGTACTTCCTCTACCTCCCTCCCCCAATACCATCAAGTCACCAGCAAACATCATCGCTTTCATTCTTTCCTCTTCGAGTTTTCCTGACACTTTATTCATGCCTATTTTCATTACCATTACAAATAGTAGTGGTGAGAGGGCACTCTCCTGCTTCACTAAATTTTTTTTTTAGCCAAACCGTCCTAACACTAAAAATATTCCCAGCTTAGATTACACAGCTTTGGTTGAATTAAGTGTTTTATAAAGAATAAGTTTAAACATTTAATTAGAACTAGTCAAAATAAACTCAAATCCTGTTAAAAATTAAATTAAATGGAGCATAATGCATCAAATTACAATGCATGTAGGATTACCCGAATCAAACTCGAATATGCTAATCATATCAATCTCAACCATTATATTTATTACAAAACATAACTCAAAAGATCAACTTTGTTAGAATCCCTTGGTCAATAATATTCAATACCAAAACGTAATCAATACTATCACAAAAACTCAACTTATGATTAGGGTCTTCTATAAGTTCATGAACCTAAGTATAAAAACAGACATTTCTCATCCTTAAAATTACTATAAGGTCTACACACAGTTTTCTAGTTACAGTAGCCCTACGGCTTCTTTGGTGCTGACTGACAGCCCACAGCTGACTTCTGACAGTCAACATTTAGGTATATACCTAAATTTTGACCATCAGAAATGACAGCTGCTAAACACATATTTTTTCAGATCATTTGGTTCGGTGGAGGGATACATAATTTGGTCTGGTAACTTTTCAAAGCTGTCAGTCAGCACCAAAGAAGCCATGGGGCTACTGTAGTTTATTTTTTATTTCTAACTTAAACTGCATGCATTAAAACGCTAACCTTTTTTGGTTTGTGCAAATGAGTGGAAATGTACCCAAATTTGCTTAGTGCGTGGGAAACCACTTAGAAAATCACCCATAAAACACCCAGCTGGGATTCGAGACCGAACCTTTTCACCAGGCAACCAGACCAAGCAAGATTGATGTTTATTCCACGACCTTATCAATATGGGTAGCAAATTTACTCTAGATATAATTTTCATTGTCAGTTATCACTGATGTATATTTATATATAGTAAAAATTGTAATGAATTAACTTTACAAATACATTGATTACTATATTTTCATTTATGAATTTATTTGGCGGATTAAGTAAAGTACTGCTTATTAATAAAAACTACAGTCAAACTTTGTTATAACGACTTCAGCTATTCCATCAACTTGGGTGTAGCATCAAAAACTTCTTATATATTTTACTTTATATTGTATTTAAATGTATGTATATGTAAAAAAATATGGGAAAAATTGCCAATTCTTACAGAGGTATATTTTATAGCAAGCTGGGAGTGTACTGGTCATACAGTGCACTCGACTAATAATAGACTGAATGGCAAAACAAAGCCAGAGAGAGGGTTGAGGGAATTGTGGGCTCTCCAAGGTCAAAATAAAGAGAGGACTAACCCTCCTTTTTTGTGACTGAGCTGGTTGGAACTGTCTCGTGTGTGTGCCCGAGCTCAAACTCAAGGTTTTTTTTGTGTGTTTTAAAAGTTTAACATTAGTTTTGGTAGTCATTGTGTAGTCATTATACATAGGCCTACATTTTTTATAATCATGGCAAGTTGTAGTACAAAAATAAAAGTTCTGTTTATTCAAGAGAAAGTACATGACACTGTAGCATGTGAAGGTGGACAAAAAAAAGGCCGATGTATGCTGTGAGTTTGGATTAGTGAATTCTATGGTAGGTACAATTTTACCTCTTTTATAAAGTCACTCTGACGTAACAACAAAATTTGTTTGGCTTCTTCGATGATGCTATAACCAAGTTCAATTGATTATTATTTTAAGCTTGATGCTAATAACTTTCAAAACAATTAGTTAATAAGCATGTGAAGTGTTCCAAGCTGGGATTGAAACATGTGTCACCTAATTTGTTTTAGTTTCTTGTTGTCAGAGAGTAGGCTATATCAAATAAAACTTGTGGATGAGCTGAAGGGTGAATAATAATTGAGCTATCCTTTCTGATTTATGCATTTTTCTCCTCCACACCACTTTCCACCAAGCTCTTTCTGCCATTCTCAGTTTAAAAAATATAAGTAATCATTTTGTTAAAGTTGCTTACCTAGTGTGTTAGAATGACTCAAGTAAAGTTATTAATGTGTGGCTGTATTTGAACTTGCAGAGCAATATAGGTCCTACGTCTTTGAGCTCTCCGACTCTTATGACCAAATAATCAATAATGGAGATATATTTTAGTGTTTTAGAAGGAGTAATTCTTGGTGGGGTTAATTTTGTCATTTTTACTCATTTGGAACTCAATTTGACCCAGGACCAATCTATAACATGTCCCATTCCCCTTAAACTTGGTTAAATTTTTTTTCAAACAAGACTATTTTTATTAAATTATAGCTCTTAAATCAGAGTTTGTCTCTTTGTTACTACTTATTTATAAAAGATAGAACATGGTGTCTACTCAACTTGACCAATGAAATCCCCGACCTTTTCCCTGATTATTTCCTAAAATTCCCGACTAAATATGTATGTCACATCCTTCTAACTTGCACCCCCCCTCTCCACCCTCATTTTTATAATAACCTTTTTTATGAATAATAATAAATTTTAAAATTTGAATATTTTTTTAATTCGTATTAAACTTGTTTACTATTAATTAAAAATATATTACACAGCTACAAACAAAAAAATGACATAATTTACTGATTATCGTATTTCATATTTTGAGTAAAATATCATTTTCCCGGATTTTTATTGCGATTTACCAAATTCCCGACTTATTCCCGTTTTTCCCCAATCACTTCAAATTCCCGGATGATTCCCGTTTTCCCTGATTTTCCCGGATGGTAGACACCCTGTAGAAGCTTGAGAACTTTGAATGGAAATAACTTAGCTCTGAATGTATTAATACATCCAAAATTTTATTTTAATTGACATGGAAGGTTGGGTTAAACTGGTTTGATTTTTTTAAATTATAAACACAAAAAATACTATTTTTATCTAATTAGTATTAGTAAGGCCCAGTTTCATAGTCAAATTTAGTACGCCTCAAGTGCAGCGCTACACTAAACACAAGACGACACCTACCTAAACCAGAATAGAATGGGCCGTTCTTGCATAGGAAACTGGCCCATTCCATTATGGTTTAGGTAGGTGTCGTCATGTACTTAGTGTAGCGCCGCACTTGAGGCGTACTAAATTTGACTATGAAACTGGCCCTTAGTGTTTTATAATTTGTCAATTCTGTAAATAAATAAATTCCTTTACTTTTTTTTGTGTGGTTACCTAATTGAGGTTTTGTGAGAGGGTGAAATAAAGCTAGTGGGAGAGTTTGATAAAGGAAATTAATAGGCCTATCCTATTTGCAAGATGAGCTCAATATGGAAAAAAAGATGATGTTCAAAGTGAGGTTGCTGTAAACTTTTGCATCTCACAACACGCTGCAAGATAGGTGAGTCAAGAAAATATGTTCTAAATCATTAATTAAATAGGTTAGTCTTAGTATAAGGAATGGTGAAAATTGTTGGTATCTAATGCTGTGAGGTAGGGCTAAGGTTTTATCTTGTAAAAAAATGTTTATAAAAAAACCATAAATGTTCTTGATGCTAAGATACTAACTCAGTAAATTCTCAATTTGTTTAATTTTTGAAAAATATTAGTTTTGTAAGCTTAAATACACTAATAAATTAACTTGCTTATAAACCAATCAATTTGTTACAAAGATATATAAAACTATAAAAGGTATTCAAGGTTTAGGCCTACTAAAAACTAAACAAGTTTATAAAATATGTATTAACCATTATTAATTTTATATCTTAAACAATGATGGTAAAAAAAAGAGGCTTTGTACCCCTGAAACAAAACATTTTAAATTAAGAAATCTTACATTTAAAATTATTAGGCTCCAGTGGTGAAATAGATTATATAAATAATTTTTATATTATTCAATAAATGTTTTAATAACTGATGATGTAGATTAATTAAAGCAGAAAGAATGATGGCTATTATTAAAAAAAGTTATAGAAAAATGGTGAAAATTGAATTAATTAAAGTAAAAAGTTGGAGTTTGCACAGTGACAATTTTTAAGAGTAATTCCCTGTTCCATTGTGTTACTATGCTGCATGAGCATTGATTAGTTGGGATATAATTCTACATAATCCTCAGGTAAAGAATTATGAAAGGAAGGTGTTGTCCTCACTACATGGTCATAAATGAATCATTTTAATGTGTTTTGTTTTATTGGTACAGAGGATCTTATATTTTTTCCCCCCTTCATTCATTATTAATTAATATTAATTATCTATCATGTATATTTTCCAAGCTGTATAGTTTTTTTAATACAGCTATCGTTGATACCTTTTATAACTTTATCTATTCTCATTACACATTGATTTATTCATAAATATTATATTTTCTCCCCTTACTAAACTTTAAAAGTGACCAATGTTTCAAAAATTCCAATGAATGGTAAAGCTCTTTTAAAACAGAAACCACAAGGGGAAAAAACTAATCTTAAAATGTTATTAATTACAATATGTAAATATACTTAATTTAAAATAGCAGCCACAATAAAATTAAACTGATGTTGTTTATGTATCTAAATATTTATGAAATACAATATGTAAACATACTTCAAAAGTCGTACATCCATGTGTTTGTGTTAAGAGAATGTAGGGCTACCAACATACAAACATTCAAAATGTTAACGGTTTTAACACAAAATTAGCGGCAAGCTGTACTTACCCTGCCAGGCCAAGGCGCAAAACCCTTCATTTTTGCCCTAAAACAAAGGAAAATGTGGTAAAAATATTTTTATAAATAATATAAATTAGTACTTTATTTATCATAGACAATAAATTAACACTCACCAAACCAACTCCCCCACTTTGTAAGAAATATGTTCCATTCTATCAACAACAGGTCTTTACTGTATAAGTTCTCCTCAGGTAATGAGGAATTGTGGGAACGGTATTAGCAATGGCGTCAACACTCGGCACACAGATAAACTTCTAACAAATAAGTTAAAATGAAGATATATAGATATTATTTTAAATAAATACTTTTAAAATTATCAAAAAATAGTAAGTGTAATATTTAAAAACATTAAACCATTTGTTAAAAGTTAATGGTAAATTACCATGAAAATAGAATGCGGAGAATAAACACAGATAATTTACAGTTCCAAAAAGTTTGAAACCCGTTTATAAATAAAAGAAAATTTATAGATAGCTATAGAGTATAGTAGCTAATATTTAAAAATAATAGTTTAAGATTTGATTCTAATTAAGATTCAAACATAATCTATTTAACTAAATATGTGTTGGCTAAATGATGCATAATAAATAAAAAATTTATCGATACAATCATAAAAAATTAAACTGTTCCACCAGAAACAATAATCATAAATAATTTTGTGCTAAGCACTATGTAAATTTGTATTTGAAATTATAAACATTAACTAAGAATTAATATAAAATATCATGAAAATACCATATATTCAATAAAACTATTGCTATAACTAAAAAACATAAGTGTATGCAATTAAATCAAGTCAAAATAAAGACACAATATAGACAGCTTGCTTAGCAGTTGATGATGCTAGTATAAATATATAAAGCAAGCACGTAGAAAATTTCAAAGTTTCATCGTGTTACATTTGTACTTAAACATATAAACACATATCAGAAATAGACAGCTTAGACAAAACTAATTATAGTGCTAATCTTAGTTATGATCCTCTTCTATCATTTAAGAACGGATTAGATTTATAATGAGGGATAGATGATTGTACATATGTATACAATTTTAAAAAACTTATGTAACTTTTTAATTTTATGGCATACGTTTATGGGTTTAATAAATTAGAACGTAAAATTGGTCCCATACTAAAACGACCATGATCTAGATATAATCAACAAAAACCCTTGAGTTGAATTCATAATAATTTAAATATATATATATATAATGTACAACGATGTCATTTCGAAGTAGCATAATGACGATGTCAGTTTTCTAGAGACTAGAAATATATATGTTCATAAAGTTCATAGGATTCAGAAAGGATACCAAACGATAAATCCAACCCGATCTTGGGATGTCAATATTACATAAATTTTATACTAAGATTACCCATAACAAACAGTGAAAAATATTACTGAATAAATAAAAAAGTAAATATACCATACTGAGGTCTATTTGTTTTCTACTTCCACGAACCCACTCTCTAAATATTTAATAATTTAAATATTTATTTACCTTACGGCTATTAGTGAAGAATATAACAGATAAATATGAAACGTAGACAATATCATTTGTAAATAACATATGGTTTATTTATATAAGAACATGAGAGATTAAATATTGAACAATACAAAATATATATGAATATAAATATGAATATTATAACAAAACAATAGTTACGGGTAATATTAATCACCCTGAACTTAGTTAACAATCAGTTACTCGAGTCATCAATGACTCCATCAAAGATTGAATTTAACGAACGTGTAATACTCTCCAAGTATTAACACTTGTAAATAAATACAACAGTGGACCAAGCCTCCTTAATATGATAAAACCTAAATCTCGCCACATAGGATTCAGAAAGGATACCAAACGATAAATCCAACCCGATCTTTGGATGTCAATATTACATAAATTTTATACTAAGATTACCCATAACAAACAGTGAAAAATATTACTGAATAAATAAAAATCAGTTTCATGCCGGATGGGCTATACGTTATTAACATAATTCTCATGACAATACAAGACTAACCTTGCAAAAAATATGACGTCACATTCCAGATAATATTTAACCACTACATGAGAAAAAATGGAACTTTGATCCCAAAAAAATATGGCGTCTTGTTTATATTAGTATCACGCTAATTTGCGTCTAAAAGATCTAAATTAAAGATAAAAATTATTTGCCATAACATATCAAAAAGATTGAAGGATTACGGGATAACCCTAATTTCCTATAAATTTGTAAAGTCTAAATTTTAACATTAATTTGCCGAAAAGGAATTTTAAATTACAATAGCCGAAATATGATTTAGTACCTTATAACATCCCGGACACCTATATGTGTCCAAGGACAGTATCCTGACAGGAGTGAAATATCCATCTGGATTACACCATTATATATGCTTACATTTTTGCTCAGAGAGGGGGAAGAGAGGTAACAAAAACAAATGTAAACACAAAAACAAAGAAGAGAGGAAAGAGATAACCAGACGGTGGTAGAACACTTGAGTAGTTTGTAGAAAGACCCAGATCAAATGTTTTTTTACATAGCACCATTTTATTGCACATGTACGTCACATATTTCGAAACATGCCCTGCGATGAATCACAGTTCAAGCTTACACACTCTTCAAGCACTTAATCAGGCCGTTAAGTTTATTGTGGCATATTATGCTTGTGCAGGGAGTAAATTAGGGAGGCATCACTGCAAAAATGGGGACATGGTGAGTTCACTCATTTATTTTAATAGTCTTGCTTTACTCTTTAACTCTTGTAGCTTTTATGGTAATAAACGCTACACATCTAGTTAAAAAAAAAAGTTCCAAAAATGCAGGCAAAGACCATTCCAAATATCGTCTAAGGGCATTCAATATTAAAAATTTGATGGCGAAAGACCATTGATCTCTATAATATAACTGGTTTAACATACACATACACATTGCCAAGGACCAGAGCGTGATGCTCAAGTTTATCGTATGCTACATAGTGGGGTTTAAATTTAATGGTTTATTTACATGTTCTCATGCGAAAACATGACTCTGATGAATAAAAAGTGTTATTGTTTAAAAATAGTGAAGTATTATACCACACTTTCCTGAAGAAACAATTATATTAAAGGATATAAATTCAGTTTTACAGGCAATAATGTACAAATACGAATAAAATCTTTAACATATTTAAATAATATTTAGTCATCATCAATATCATTTGTAGTCTGCCAAGACTACACTTATATTTAAAGTTGGCTAGTAGCTTGTATATTGGTTAAAGAAACCATATCATATTGAAAGTTAGATAAATCTAATGAAAAGGTATCTTAAAACTTGATTACACAAGTATGAAAGATAAACTTTGTCTAGTTGCCATACATTCAAACTATCAATTAGGTTATAGGTTTGTAAAAAGTATTATTATATTAAATTGGTTTTTAATGTTGGTTCATATCTTTTGTATTGCTTTCAGAAACCATATTATGTTGAAAATTCGATAACCTATAATTATAGGGTTTTAAACCCCTCTCATATATTCAAAAATTCATGAATGAAATACATTTTTCTTTAAAGAACTGTATATAGAGTTTCCTTTTAATACTTCATCCATGGAGAATCACGCATTTTCAGAAGTAATTTCAATTTATTGCGCTTTAAAACTTTTTTTCTTTTCAAGACTAACTCCATTGTATTTGAAAAATCATGAGACATGCAGTCTTCCTTTACCCAGTAGGAAGCTAGCCTTCCCAGCATCAGGTTGCTAGGAGTTATCCTATTAGTTAGTTTTAACACTGGTTGATAAGGGGTCCGAGAATAAAGGGGTAGGTCATATATAAGCATCTTGTGCGTATGAATCCACATAGTACTCAAAATACATTAAAGCTAGTAATATCACAAAACCCTAGTATTATCACACAAAAAAACATAATTTTGAATTGCATGGTCCAGGTCAGTCCGTAAATAAACAAAAATTGTATCACTTTAATATCAAATCTACAGTACCTACCAAAAGTGTAATCATCTAAATAAATCGTATGCAACATTAAAAGTTTTACTTATTTTTGTAAGTACAAAAATTACATTGATCAGATTACATAACCGTTTACAAATGTGCAGCAAGGCATCTACGTGTTGTCGTCATCATCATAAAATTCTGTATCATTATACTTACTGCTCACCGTAAGGCATACACGGGTCCACGTTTGCATCACCTGAAGTATAAAATCCCATATTTTAATAATTAAATAGTTAATAGTTTAAAACTGTTTGACATATGTTTGAATGGCATACATTGCGTAGAATTCTTAGGCCTAAGTTCAAATGATAATTTAGGTTATAAGCTTGTAGGAAGTACGGTATATAATAAACCCTGATTTTAGTAAGAATTATTATCTGTAAGGCTTTATTTCGTGCCAGAATACTATCATATATAGAATATTTTGGTAGGATAAACGGCCATTTAGAATGAAAGTATAAATTTTCTTCTGGAAGGTCTTTTATCCTACCTAAACACTACTATTGGGTAGGTAGGTTTATGGTACGAGATAGAGCCTTCCTAGTGAGCTTCCTTCAGAAATAATCGTACATATATTAGGCTACATCAACTTATTTAAAGAAAAAACTCAGTAGATTCGAACTTTGTTGTGCTCTTTAAATCCTTTACTATTATATTTATTTCATGTAACTAATCACACATTGTTGTTTCTCATATGTTCAATCAAATTAATGAACATTGTCAAAATGCCACATTGCCTTGTATGGGTGTAGGAGAGTAAGGGATTTCTGAAAGTTTTCTTCTCTCTTACACAATGGTATGCAGACGAAATCTCAAAAATTTTTGCCTCAGATGTCCATACAGTTATTTTATAGAGATCAATGTGAAAGACTAAGTTATTTATATTGGAATGTTCAGTGATTGGACCTTAACTTTAAAGTCTTGAACAATGTTGTGATATCTGTAATCTATGACATGGTACAATATACGTGGGTCATAATTGTGTTTGCGAGCACTGAACAGTGAACCAGCAAGTTGTGCTTAAATGTTACATTTCATTTATGTCGTGTTACATAAATAGTATATTAGACTATGCCAAAATAATCTATAAAGTTTAAGCTAATTTAGAAACATGACAACTAGTTAATCTAGTCCAGCTTTGTCAGGAACAACAGTTATTGATCAGATTATCCACTAGTAGCCTCAATGGCACGATTTAAACATTAAAGATTTGTTCACAATTGAAATGTTAGTGGTCGGCGATGGATGCCGATTGAAGTGATATTGAATTAATCGCCCCACGTTGGTTGCCAATTGAAGCGTTATTAATTTAATCGGTCCACGTTGGGCGTCGATTAAAACGATACGGGTCGGCGACGGATGCCGATTAAAGTGATACCGTTTTATTAGCTTATAATTGGCCGGTGATCGAGCACTAATCAGAGTGGTATGGTATTTCGGTGTTGTGAGATATTTGGTATTTAAAGCCCCATGATCGAGCGCCAATTATATTGATACGGATTTATGTATTATATATTAACTGAATAAATAAGACTTTTAATTTGGCTCACGATTTATTAAAGTTATTTATCTCCGGGACTGAAGATATATGTTTATATGATACAGCTAAGTTGAACTACAGATTTCAGTCAGTGGCACTGTGAATTACTGCTACTGCTATATTTATGCTACCGGCACTGTTAATAATTTGTTAGACTTATGCGACCGGTACTTTTGATTTGTATTGGCACTTTGTGTATTCATACGCACAAGCAGCTTATATATGACCTAACCCCTGCACTCTTCAAATAAGAATAAATTAGATGTCAAATAGTTCAAGGGCAATGCACCTCCCAGTTATATATTAATTACGTAATCATTTTAATTTCGGAAATGAAAGTGATTAAATTTGTGAGTAATGTAATATAATAAGTGCTAGGCTTGTGCACAATTTTATATCGGAATTTAGTTTAAACTCTTATTATCATTTAAAGAAAATATCTTTCACTTTTTGAGATCTTTTGTTTTATTTCGGTATAATAGAATACTCTTTTTTAAAAAAAATCTAAACACTGTGTGCTCAGATATCATTTTTAAATTTTAATAAATCCCAATATACCTAAAACCAATTATTTTATACATATAACTTTTAAAAATAAAACATTCATTCACATATGCTTCATATTATATAAAAAAGTTACTAGAATATTTGATTTTGATCATACTCATAATTAATTTTAGGCCTGATCTTTAATTCAAAATTTCTTTTAAGCATGATATTCAAAATCATTTCGAGTCAACCAATATTTGACTTTGATTCAAAATTGAAAATCTTGGATTCCACAGGCTTAATAAGATTATTGTACATCGATTTGTAAAGTGTAAATATACTTTTGTATTGCAATAAATAGATATTACCTCATGAATTATTGTTATTATTGCATAACAACAATCCTCCTTCAAAAGTATAGGTTTAATTTTTAATACAGAAGAATTAATATTTTATATAAGGTGACATCAGGGGTAATTGAATAAGATTAATTGATTTTTTCTTTGCTAGATTAAATGTGCAAATAGTTATTCAGTCTGCAGAAATACAATTTACTTGATAATTTTCAGTATAGATACTGCACACCAACTGACTTGGTAGTGTTATTTGCATATTCTTTCTCATATGAATGCAGATTGAGTTCCCTAAATATTATTTCCTAATTTAGTATTTAAATTGGCTTACTTTAAATTTGCAATGCCAAAGAAAGCTGTATCAGACTCGAATATACCGTCAGAAAGCTTGTTAGTCAGAAAAACTGCCATTTACTCAACTGTGGTACTGAAAAAAAACAACCACAAGAACACCTAGAGTAATACCTTTTCTATGAGTTTATGGATAATCAATCAGGGTGGTGCATAGTGGGAAGCAGATAACCATTTATTTCTTCCCCACACATGTTAGCCAACCTACATGGAAATACATCACAACGATCATATGCTTTCTCCAAATAAAAAAATGTAACAACCCACTTTCTACCTTACTATAATAAATTTCTCAATAAGTTGTTGCAATACAAATAACTGTTTTATGCCCGCTCCAACTTTCATGAAACTACTTTGCATCCCCAAATCATGTCCACATTCTTAACGTACCTTATCAATTACAACCTAGTACAGACTGGACGATAATCACCAGATTCACGTTGACCGCTGATATTTCCAGACGATGTTTTTTTTTTCGTGTGCCTGGATACACGTAAACCTCGTCCAAGTGTCCGGCGGTAAAATATCAAAGAATGTTGTCAATGTCTTTGTCTCCCATCACCAACGCGAAACATTGCCTGTCATGCAAGTATCGGCTGATATTTTTTAAATTTAATCCAGTTGATTTCTATTCTTCGTCATATACATCAAGGGTTTCCTTTTGTATTTTGGTAGTTATTTTCTTATACAGATGGCCTATGGAAAAGTAGCCTGCCTCCTATAACCAGCAGGCACCTTACTCTGAATTGGTGGAGGTCAATGCCCTTCCACCCATATTGTGACATGAAGAATGAGTCAAAGCTTTAGAAAATCAGTTCACTTGCTCATTTTTCATGTACCAATATGGGTAGAAGGGGATTGAACTCCTCCAATTCAGAGTTAGGCGCTTGCTAGATATATGAGGTTGGTTGCTTTTCCGTGGGCCACCCTTTATTACTACCGATTGCGTTACCATTTAGGCTCAAAAACTCGTATCTTTCTTTGTAATTTTGACTACTACTAAACAAAATACCACTTATAAACCAGATTTCATCATCCTTGAGAATTTTTTAAATGTGAACCCATCATTCAATACTATATATGACAAGAAACAATCACCTTCATATTATTCTCCCCACGTCTTAAAAACTCCTTATTTCACCAAATCCTTTTTAACAAAATTCAATTATAAAAGTGGCGGCAACATCAGCATCAGCGATATGCTGATGCATCGCGGAGAGGGTCTATGAGCTGTGTTTGCTTGGTGTGGACGCAAAACATCGGCGGAGTCTTATGTCCGCATACAAGTTGGTGTATCCACGGGTGACGGTGCCAAGTCACTAGATACTTGTATCTGGCGATTATCACCCAATGGGTACTAGGTTTAAGGCTCTCCCAGAAATTTCACCTGGAATAGTTACCAAATTAGTTACCCTATAATTCTTACATTAACTATTACTGCATTTGCCGTTTTACAATGAAACAATGATACCATTCTTCAAATCATGAGGAATATTCCAAATTATATTATACACGTTGAAATACTTACACAATCTGGCAAGTAGTTGCATTTCACCACACCTAAGTATTTCACTTTTGATCCCTTCTATTCGTAACTTTGTCACTGACTAACAATTTCATAGCATTTAATTCAGAATGTAAAATATATTTAGGTATAATTGTAATTTTTGCAGATTCAATTAATCTTGTGATTAATAACTTAAAGAAAATACTTTAAACCCTTTTTGTATTTAGATCTTGAGTAAAATATCTGAATTTCTAGATAAATTTTCATGTAAAATATATGTTTATACCTTATTTTATTATAGATGGATCTTGACTAACTAGGTCGAACCAACGCTAATATTATAGTTGTGTATATATATTTTTCATGATATATCCTTTGTGTTCTACTTATGAATGGTGTGGTACATTTTATCAAAGCATACGTTATAATATGATTTTCTGAAATATTTTGATTGAGATGAGGAGTTTCTTCCTCAATACTGTAAACATTTTACTTAGGTTATGGGATAATTTGCTGTGAATTCTGGAAATTCGTGACTTTGAATGGTTTGAATTTTCGAACCATCAGATAATATTTGTCAAGTATTATAGGTAAAGTAACATTATATTCTTTATATTCTAAATTGTTATGTAAGATTTTTTTTTTCTTTTCTGATTGACATTGAAATAGTTAACCTACTTTATATTATCCTCTTTAATCACTATTGTAGTTCATAATAGGATTAGTAAATTATACATTATTTGTATCTTTTAATTTTATTCTTTCTAACATAGTGCAACTATAAATGATACAACATTTAGCTATTTGAATTTAAATAACATGTCTTAAATTACATACATATGTTGGCATGAGTATTCATATTAAATTTATTCTTAAGCAAAAAAATTACAAAACTTTAAACTTATTTCAAATAATTAACTATTACTGTGTCTAAAATAATGTATGCTTAATAGTAGAGCCTATTCTAAAGTTTAGAGGCAAACAAATATTAATTATTAGTGTATTTTTTATTTTACAGGTTTTTATAATAACTCAAATGGATTTTCCATTTTTACATTTATCTTCCCCCAAAAGACGGTGCCCTAAAACTACTGTTCAAGCTAAACGTAAGTTTCTTACTGCTTAATTCAAGGGGTAGGTTCTAAGTACGAAAAAGTATTGTGAAGCAAGTGCACCTTCGTTAATGTGAAAGGGAGGGATTGGAAAACTAAAGTAAAATAATCACGTGATTAATACATTTATCTAGTTTTAGTTCTATTTTATTTACTTTTTCTATTTAATATACAGTCATAGATTCAAGATAAAACTTTTAAATTTTTTTATTTCTACTAAACCAACTTCTTAGGCCCTATGAGTAATAATTTGAAGATGACAAAATCCATTTTCCTGGCAAAATTCTGAATGTTAAAATATGTTTTCCAAAAATAACATTTCAACAAAAATTAGTAGGCTAGGCTATGCACACTGATGTGTATGTGTTCCAGGCTATAGATATCAATCTGGCCTGTAATATGACAAGGTTGGGGGGCTCAGATCTCAGTCAGATGTTTTGAGAGAGTTTTTCCCATGAATAATCTCACCCTCTCTCCACGCAAAGGTTCCTATAAATTTGAACCACCTCATCTCTACTCAATAGGTGTTATTATATGTGTATAAAATGCAAGGGTAGTGCAACTTTTGGGAGCAAAAAAAAACATTATTATTATTATTATTATTATTATTATTATTATTATTAGACATACTCTTAGATCTTTTATTTATGTTCTAGTCATCAGAGTTCCTGGCTATAGATCTAGAAGTTTTGGGTTCGATCCCCAGCCCTTCCAAAATTTATCTGTGAACAGTGGGTCCAGAACAGGTTCATTCTCAGCGTTATGAGGACAGATGATTAGGTAGCTACTTGAATTAAGAAGTATCAGTTTTATTTTAATGGCTGTAGGGTTTATGCTGGCCACATGACACCCTCCATCTGCAAATGGAAACACTATCATTGCTAATGGGCTCGCACCATGGAGATTTATTGATTTTGTATAAAACAACTCCTAGCCATAAATATTATTTGCAATTTCATTTGGTATTTGTTCTAATATGATAGTTTTTTTAATTGATTTATTATCCCTTTGTTTGTTTGTATTATAAAATTAAATTTACTGGGGCTCATAATTTTTTTATATATATATATATATATATACATACACCTGCCTCGGTGGCGTAGTTGGCTAACGCGCTTGTCGTGTTGAGCTCGACTGCTGAGGACGGGGAGATTGAGGTTCGAATCTCGGTCGGGTGAACTGGGGGTGGTTTTTCCTAAATGGTTTTCCACTCTCCCTCCACGCAAATGCGGGTTCACTTCCTCTAATTCAACCTTCTCAATTCCTAACCCATTAGAGTAATTAGTACTTAAAGCGTATAGCCCGAACGGGTAGTAAGACGCGGTGCTAAATATAAATCATAATTTATAATTATGTATGCATCCAACTTGTTTCCCCCAATATTTTTCAAAACTATACTGATATATTTTGAAAATATTTTAAAACAAATTAATGAATGATAAAACTAACAGGTAATATATTTTAGCTGAACTTTAACTTGTAAAGTTTTTTTTACGAAGAACTTAAACTTGAAATAGTTGTTACTATCACTTGTCAAACAAACCTCCAAACTTGTTGTTATGCATATTCCTAAACTCGTTCTTTAAAACTTTATTCATAAATTCTTCATGGTTTGATTTCATCATTAAAGTGATTCATGATTGTACTTTGTCATTATATGTTTTCCAAACAATCCCCAAAACATGTTGTAATGAATATTCCTAAAATTGTTCTTTAAAAACTTTATTCATTAATTCTTCATGGTTTGATTTCACCATTAAAGGGAAGCTTACAATAAAGTGATTCATGATTTTATTCTGTCATTAAAATGCTTTATTTTTACTCTGGCTGGCTCATACCTTAATATTTTTTATGAATATAATATTTTTACATATTTACCTCAAATACAGATGGTAAATAGTTTCTCCTTTAGCCTTAATTTTGCAACTAAATACTGAACCCAGCTCGAGTTGGATTTACAAGGCGGTCCAAGAAAGTTACCGTGTATAGATTATTAATCCTATTTAGGGTATTGACTATATAGTAGGTAGGTACATTAAAAAGGATTAATCAAATAGTATTTTAACCTGTACCTACACATACTGGTATAGGTTCCTTACTATTGAACTCTCATTCTTCTAGATAACAAATATAAATATTGCTAAACTTATTTTTTTATTCAACACACTCAGGCTAGAGCCAGGAATGTGGGATATCTTAACATAAATTTAACGGTAATTTTTATATTTTCAGGTAGAAGTCAAAACTCATGGAAGCATCTGGATGTACGAGCTTCTTCAAGGATACTTCAAAAAACTACTCAAAAATTAAAATGTTCAACTGCGCCTGATCTAAAGAATTCCAGCAAAGTAAAAAAGAATGACATTCCATCAAAACATACTACATGCCCCAAAACTACTAAAGTCGCCAAGGGAAAAGAAAATCGCAATATTTCATTGAAATGTACTAGCTCAAAGATAGGCAGTAAGCAACTGAATGAAAACTCTATTATTATACGAAGCAGTAAACATAGTTGGCCCGAACAGTGTTCTACAAGAGGGGATCAATGCCAAAGACAATCTAAGGAAGAAAAAGTATCAATTTCTAAGAATAGTCCTCTTTCAATCTCAAGCAGTAGATCAAGTGATTTAGTTCTAGGCACAGCTATCTATTTATCTAATTCTCCAAAACTTAATTCTTCAAATAGACTTGGTTACACAAACTTGTTACCTGCTAGTTCAACTGACGGTTTAAAAGTAAATAGTGTTATTGATGACAGTGTGGTTTTGATTTCAAACACTAGTGAGAGTTCTGTTTCAAATCCCGCGAACACTCCATTAACATCCTTAAAAACACCTGTGGGCAGTAGCAATAAATTTATATTCTCTGCCAAGAAAAGCAACCTACGAAATACCAATCCCTCCAAAATCTTGGTCAATAATGCATGCTACAAAACAATTTTATTAGACACATCAACAAGTGATAGTGATGTTACAAAACAAAAAAAAGGTACCAATCACTGTGATAAAAAAAGTAAAACTAAATCAAATCCTAACATAAATAAGGCCGCCACAACATCTTTGAACAGCCTCGAATTTAATGCTCTGTCTCTGCCTATTGTTTTACCAGCAACAAAACACAAATATGTCGAGAGTTGGCTTCATGCCAATGACTTTAGTGACTCAACATCAGATATTGAACCTAATGATAGAAAATCACCTACGTCCACTTCAAAATCAGAGTCTCAAAATTACACCTCTATTGATAGTCAAGACGAAAAAGATGATTCCGATTTAGCCTCGACAAAACAGATTCTGGATGAACTGTATGGAAGAGAATGGCATGGCTTGGATGTGTTTTCAAATAAATGTAAAACAGACAAAATAAAACGCACTCGGAGTAGACTTCTTGGTGAGCATTGTAAAACTGAGTAAGTGATTTGCATAAACCACATTATTATTGGATTTATTCATCAGCATTGTAGGGATAAAAAGGTAAATAGGGGGCTGTATAAATTCATAATGATCATTTTATTTCTTAGGCAGATTTATTCTCTACCGGTATGCCCGATTGTACATGCCTGCACCCTCGCTACGTTTGGGGAGTAGCTAAGTGACGATTAGCAGAAGGTTATGTATTGCTATCATAGGCTCAAAGTTCTTATATCAACCTATTAGAAAATAATTATGTGCTTATTTACATTATTTTATCAATAAAAAGTTATCTAATGATTCTAATAATACTTCCCTATAGATTACTGTGTAATTGGAATGTTTTAATTTATTGAATTGAGTACAACTATTACTGGTATTTCTTTTCACGGTTGTGGCAACAAGAGAGATTATAGTATTTGAAATAATAGATTAAAATGCAAGAACTTACACATGTTTCAGGTTTTAATTGGCCACCAAAATAAATGTTTTTGATAACTTTGACACACAGCCATACAAAATACTAGTTTCTTATTAAAAATTTTTTTTAAAAAAATGCATGAATACAACCAAAAGTTGTTTGTATGACACATAAACAGCCCTTGTTTCAGCTGGCTCCCCATCTTAATTTATGAAGAGAACGTAGCCTTTAAAAATTGTTTATTTGAAATGAATTTCTTAAGAGAAGCACAGAAAGAAAATTTTAATAAGTTCATGTTTCAATATTGTAAAAACAATTTAAAGATAAAAAATAATTAAAACAATTTGTTTGTTGTGGAAGGGTTAGCTGCCATTCAAGTAACAACTCAACATTGGGTCTTGAGGATCATGGTAAATGGATACATGGAAACTTTTCTAAGCTCTTACTTACCTGCACTCCAACCATTTATAGTTTCCAAAGCAAAATACAATTTTACTACTACTAGTCATTCAGATATAATAAATCAATGGGAAGATTCTTAACATCGAACAAATAGATTTGCCACCAATCCGAACTGATTGAACTGTCTTTATACGCATTGGCTCTCTTCAGGGCTGTACAGTTGGAGTCGAAATACATTTTGTTAACCTTGTTTTAGAGTTGGAGTTGTTAAAAATGAACAGACTTTGGCTTTAAAATAAAAACTTATAAATATTATAACAATATTTTATACTTTTTTTTGTCTTCTATTCAGGGCCAAAGTTTGTAATTTGGATTTACAAATTAAAAAAATAATTACAATGCCAAAGAATCTTTCTATAAAGTCATTTGTATTTGTGCATTTTACTACAGTAAATTCATTATTTGGTTTATTAATTAATATATATTAACCATTTATTAAGGTGTTGGAGTTGAAGTCAGACAGTAGAAAAATAGAGGAGTCGAAGGCTTGGTGCATACAGACTCCACAGCCATGGTTCCCTTCCTATTCTTTCTTCAAGGGGATGCAGGTGCACTTAATCAAGACCCATACCATACCGGTAGTCAAGTCATGGGTTAACTCAGGGGTTCCCAAACTGTGCATAGCGACGCCTTGGGGTCTCGTCAGTTTTGGCCTGAAATGTCGCGGCAATAAGGAAAAAAACTAAAACTTATTAATGCCTAATGAAATGTATCATGCACATTTTCATTACATGTAGATCTTATCTTATATATTCTAAAGAATTAAATAAATCACACAAGAAAGCATACATTTCACCATTATGAATAAACTGTACACATGAGTGTTTGTACAACAAAAATTCTTCTCAAATCTAATTCCTTCTATTTCAGTTTTGTAATTTCTTTTCTAATTTTGTATTTTTACATTTAAAAGAATACAACCCAGAAATGTAAATGAGAATTTTCCTTTTAAATATGCCACCAAATCGAATTTGGTCATCTTTTAAACAAATATTGGGTACAAGAACGTTGCATAGAAAATCTGATGTGAATGGCAGCACGCACATCGGTGGTTGAATGGCCTAAATCACTAGCAAAATAAACAAAAATGTATCGGATTTCCTTGGCAAGAATGGTTGTAGTTTAGAGTTCTCTTAAGTTAATTAAAATATGCTACCTTGATAGTTATCCTTCAAACGTGTCAAACTCTTTTTGATTTCGTATTTTTACCAACTCTTTTTCTAAATAACAGTAACTTATAGATGTGTGTATTTAAATGTCATAAAACAGGCGTGTCAAGCTTGATTATAAATATTGAGGATGCCAAATTTAAAAAAAATTGTTAAAATCTCAAGCAAAATAATTTCTACTTACTAGTACTTAGCGTGCCAAAAAGAAATTAGGAGGCCCCCTAAATAAAACAATAAGACTAACACAATAATTTGTACCTAAAGTTTGAAACCTTTTATTTGCAACAATACCATCAGTATTAATATGAGATTTTAACCCACTTTGGTGGCCTCATTGTCTAAGGTGCTAGTCTCAATAAACTAGACTGCCAAAGACGGTAAAACTGGGGCTTGATGGTTGGGCGTACTTAATATATATATATTATTGAATTTTTATATGATAGAAAAATTAAAAGAAAGGTAAACAAAATACTTTAATAATTTTTAATATGAATCTTGATAACAGGTCAAATTACTGAGTAAGCCCCTACTTCGGTAAACTTTGTACAACTTGTCTGATGAGATGTCACATCTATTTATTCTGACAGAATGAATTAAATAGAATATCAATCACTTCTATTATTAGTAATTCCATATTGAACAAATAATTAAATACCTAATCAACATTGTATCTTCATGGGATTGATTTTATATATTAATTGCTGTCTTAAGACCTTCATAAAAATAAAAATATTGACCTTACAAAAAACAACTAAGATGTAAAGGGAATATGCATAAAACTTGCATTTTTTTTTAACTTATGTTCTAATACATCTTTTGGAAATTTATATGTTCAAAAACAAACTGCCTTTTTTTAAATTTCACTTTAGTCTAGCCATCAACAACCTGATAAGTGTGTCGATTGTACAACTATTGCAAATACAAGTATATTTGTTTTCTCTCCAATTTTAATGCTTGATTTTCATATTGCAGTTTTATCAAACGGAAATTAAATGTGACTTCTACTCTACACAACTCATCAAGTGAAAGTGAAGGCTTATTTGAGAAATGTAAGTAGATCACTTTTTGTTTATTAGGTTAACTTATATTTGTCTACTTTTTGTATTTGGCTCTCTTAGCTGTTTGGTACAATGTTTCAACTAGAGTTGGGCTGAAATTACTATTTTATGAGTTCGAATATTAATTTTACTTAAAAATATAGAATAAAAATCTTAGAAAGTAGGCCTATTGTAAACATAAGAGGCTTAATATACTACTACTTCTTAAGTCAACAACTCAAAGGTTGGTTTGATGTAATTTATATCCATTCGGAGCTTGGTATGCACTCAGCTCTTTGTCAGCTTAGCTCTGCTTGCACCATTTTACAAGAATCCCATGTACTAGAGGAGTTCAGAACGTGTGGTAGTTTCCTGTTGCCTTCTAGTCTGAATTTCTTTGCGTGAGCACTAAAGGGCCTATCACTTTTGCCGGAAAGGTTTTTTTTCACATACCTTCCATGGTTCCTTTACATGCCACAATCAACATAGGAATGTCAGCTTTACTTTTCCTCTGAACGAAGCTATACTTTGGATTTGTATTTAAAAAAATCGGTAAATTTCTGCTGGGTTTGAAGCTATGAACATTGAATGCTAGGGCGAGCACTTTAGGCCTATCCCAAGACCACCACTAAGGTCGACTAATTTACTACATACATATATTAATATTTAAGCTTCTGTAGAAAATAGAAAAGTAACTAAATGTTTGCACATTTTAAAATAATTTATTCATTACAGCGTTAAATGGTACTGATACAATTATCCTAAAACTAGATTGGATTCATTCATCATAATCATGAACTGTTTGCAGCCTGTGGTGAGGTCAGATTATTAAAATGGCTCCATTTAACTCTGTACTTACATTTCTTACACACAGCATGTTTTTCTACCGTGGCCGTGCACGGCACGATCCCGTGAATCCAGTCGACCATTAAGTGTAATGGAGCTGTACACATGTCATGGTCACGGTTATTTCCCGTACACAACTGCCATTGCACTCACGATGCCCCACTGGCTTAGCCCTTTGCTGTGGCCGTGTCTGGTTGCAGTGGGGCATGCAAGTACATGGAGCTCTTCACACGGCACAAGATTTCTCCGTACGTTCATCCAGCATCATCATCATTTTTCAGTCCTATGTCGAATGCCAAACTGCAAGTCCGGTGAAATTGCATCCCTCATTTTCGAGCTATGCCGAACCAAGCTGCCATTTAGATGTTGTAATAGTACATCAAACGACACGTTGAACTTTTGAAAATAATAGAAGAATTTTGCATTGCCCTCTCGTAATTCTGTGAACAAGTCACAAATGCTCCATTTCTGTCCCACCCTAGATTCAAAGGATGAACCCACACCATTCTAAATTGTCGGGTTTTTTCCCTTCATAAATTTAATAAATACATATTAATTGCCTTCTGCAATCCGTTGTATAGACTGTTTGGAGTTAACTGATGTTATTTGGTAACTTGAAATCTTGCCATGCTGTTACCACGCTGTTTGTACCATGGCAACTAGCTTACACGGTGCCGTGCTATGTATGGCTGCGGGAGAAAACCGTGCTGTGTGCAAGGAGCCTTACAGCTTCCCCCCCC